>JUDZ01008740.1:0-11362 GCA_000812845.1 Stagonosporopsis tanaceti | reverse complement strand
ATTCACCAAAGCCGTGCTCAGACACCTCTCGAACGACAAGCAGGAAGCAAGTGGGCCATGGTCATGCCTCGACCGGACAAGGACAGTAGTCTTTGTCGGCAAAACACTGCTCGAGGCTAAGCAAGGGAGCCGCGACTTCCTCATTGCCGATTTTACGGACACGTGGGAGGACATGTTGCCCGAAGCATGGCGGAAAGACGCAAAGCTCAGCGCACTTGAGGGATCGTACGAATTCCCGTCAGACACCACAATTAGGGTCAAGAGCAAGGATGCAGCCATTGCCAACGTACAAGACGCGTCGGCAGCAACTAAACCATCGGCGAGAAAATGGCACGAGAAATTTGCGAAGACGCGAAAGAGATGATAAGCCGCTGAGAGAGTCGTAGAGTGGACAGTGCTACGCAACGAGTCGTGCTTGACTAAAGCTTATGGCACACGGACGTCAATGCCGTGAATCGGTACCGCGTACCTGTCGAGTGCGATCTAGCAGACCACACACATCTGGGCATGACATACCGATGACATATGCAAGATCGCAGGGCTGTAAGGCCTTCGACAACCAACTAACTGACGCGTGGGTACTCACACGCGCTTTAGCGTGTTCTCGGAACGTCGGCGTTTCGGGCCCGGATCGGCACGCGGTCATCCGGCTTATTCATGATTTTTTGGTAAGCTACTAGTGGCCAACGAAGTGCCGAAGTATAGAGCTCCTGCAGAAGTAAATTCACATCAGGAAGATTTATTCATTAACCATCTCCACATCTTTGTATTTGCCAGTATCGTGAGCGTATGAACACCATCAAGCCGCTGAGGCACCTTTCAACCCAAACCCTGTTCGGCATTTCACCAAGGCGCGCCTATACCACTACACTCAAACACAGGACGTTCGCAACTGCTACTCCAGTATCACCGAGCCTCATCACAAACAACATGGCGACCACAGAGCCCTCCCTCCCTGCTACAGTCCCTACAGCACCCACACCCTCTGAGCCAACCCTTCCTAAGCTCAGCCAACATGACTTCCGCATTTATAACCGCATGGCTGAGCACATGGACTACTTCCACAACCACTTTCGTGAGACCTGGAACATGCTGTATGGTGCGTGTGAAAGCGGTAAGAGGAGTAAGGGAATGAGTATTAGGCAGTTTATTGCTATGGGACAGCAGTTTTGTTCGCAGTTGGAGATGCACCACGGGATTGAGGAGAGGTAAGCCATCCCGTACACGAATCTTCGCGAAAGATACACCCTGCAGAAGAATCCTGCTTCCCATCATACTAACACTCCCTAGACACATCTTCCCCGTCCTCGCCAAGAAAATGCCCGCCTTCAAAAAGGAACTCGAGCTATTGACCCAGCACAAGCAGATCCACAAAGGCCTCGACAAGCTAACCAAGTACATGGACGAATGCAGCAACGGAGAGCGCGAACTGCGGTTACCCGAGCTGAAAGAGATCCTGGACTCGTTTGGGAAGGTGCTATGGCAACATCTGGACGACGAGGTTAAGGAGTTGGGCGCGGAGAATATGAGGAAGTACTGGAGTAAGGAGGAGATGGTAAAGATTCCGATGTGAGGTGTGAGGACTGTGTGGAAGCGGAGGGAAAAAACAGAACACGATTCCCTGTCTGTGACTTCAAAGAAGCAACTCTTTACATCGTGTCACTGAGGAGTCGCACTCGCGTGGACGAGTCCCAGCGGGTGTGGCGTTTCCGCTGCTGATTCCTAGAGTGTACTCGCTGATCGATGGGCTGGGGTGGGATCATATCCAAGTTGGGGATAGTGATATTTCTGTTCAGTAAAAATAGACGAACATGCAGGTCGGACCAGTCTGGTTAGCGCTGTGTAGGTGGGCTGTACCTGCACGCAGGATGACCTTCCTAATCTCTTGTCCGAATCTGCTCCAACTCCGCTCACTCACATCAAGTATCAGAATGCAGCATCAGAGCGCCCAAATCGGGCATCGCACAAAAGCCGATCAAAAGGCGTCGCACGTTAGCCTTGTTGGCAATGAAACTGTTTGCGATCGCTGCGCATCGGTATCCTGGGAACGTTTCCACGTCGATCAAGAGTACGAAATCATTATAGACGGGACATATCAGGAACTAAAACAGTCGCAATGTCGTCTTTGTCAATTTCTTGGGCACTCGTTCTGGTTACAGGAGATCATAAATAGGCCTCATCGGCTGGTCGAACCAGGAGAGCTTGAGACCGACCACATACTCGATTTCGCTCATGTCCGTGCAAACGTCAGTGAATCCACTGATGAGGGGAACTTCCGGTCTAAGATTCTTGTCACCGCGGTTGACTCACATCAGAGTCGTGTTGATATGCGGAAGTGTTTTCCCGACACGATAGATGTTCAGCTGATTAATAGCTGGTTGCAGAAGTGTGAAGATCAACACGGAGAGCCTTGCAAACCTGCACACGACAACATACACGGACTGAGAGTCATCGACTGTGAGCGGCGAGTTGTTGTGCCTGCACCAGCCCATTGCTCTTATGTTGCATTATCTTACATCTGGGGTACGGCCTCTGCTTCAACAAACGACGTCCCATTACTTGCGAAAGACGTCCCAGCGACTATCAAAGACAGCATCCGACTCACACAAGAGCTTGGACATAGGTATCTCTGGGTGGATCGATACGTGAGTAATTGCGTGTACGTCTTACTGAAGCAACCCTTCCTAACGTAATCTTCTAGTGCGTGAGTCAAGAAGATACCTTGGAGAAGACGGTACAGATTGAGCAAATGGGCCTCATATATGCTGCAGCACAGTTTACCATAGTAGCCGCAATGGGGCTAGACCCAGCCCATGGGCTTCCTGGTGTGTCAACCAGACCAAGAATATTGAGGCATGAGACTGTCGGGTCGGTCTGTCTGTGGGCACTTCCGCCTCGCCTTGGGTTGTCCGAAATTGATGAGTCGCCATGGGCGCATCGAGCGTGGACATTTCAAGAGGGCTACATGTCTAAACGACGCCTGATATTTACTACACGACAGGTGATACTATTGTGTAATACAGAGGATTTTTATGAAGTAGAGGGCCACAAGCCCAGGGATACTGCGTGGCTACCAATTCGGGGAGACAGCACTCGCCTCAGCTCGACGCGATCTGCTGCACACTGTCTCGAGCAATATTGTCGGCGAACACTAACTTATCAGTCAGACGCTTTACTAGCAATTCTAGGTGTACTAAACACGTTAGCAGACCATGCCGTGTACCAAATTTGGGGCGTACCGTATCACCACGCGAGCGACAGGTGGCGTACACAATCCTCCGACCTTCGAGAACTGATTACTGCCACGTTCGATTGCGAAGACTCCATCTTTCTTTTATGGTGGCATGACGAACCCAGCGATCGTCGTGCCGGCTTTCCGAGTTGGTCTCCACTTGGTTGGAGAAAAGGACATCACAATCTGATGTGCTATGACTCTCGTCTGCCAAAAGGTCATTACCAACCCGTCGCCATGCTGAAAACTTCCGGTGTAAGAGTAAACATGGGTTCAACTAGCCATCACCTTTCTTCTTACGTGCCGAATCCGAAAGAAAGCGCCACGGACGCACCTCAATGGCTTGAACTCTACGCAAAAGCGGCCTCTGTTCACTTGGTCGACGACGTTTTGGTACCGTTCAGACATGACAGATTGTTCGGAATCAGAGTCCAACTGGAAGACGGCATCAGCTTTGTGATATGTCCCGTCTGGTCCATCCACGCATCCGAGTTGAAGAGCATCTCGGTCTTGAAAGCGCTACTTATTCCAGCACCAGAAGCCAGCTTTGAGCATCCAGTTGGCTGGTTACTCCTGCTGAATCCAAACGAAATACATCACGAGCGGGTTGGTATGCTTAACCTACCCCCGGTCCAATACAAACATTCCATGGACCGGCCGGTGGACTATTGGATGGCTTATCAGGGCGGGTACTTCCTCGATTCCGATCTCGAAATCATTGGTGCACAGACCCTTCGATACAGAGAGCTGGTATCGGCCTACTTGGAGGATCCTTGGTGCTTGCTCAGTCGGTTGAGTGACCTGTTTGTCGCGGAGACTGTTGTACTTGGTTGATAACTTAGCTGAAGCTCAAGACATACTGTCTTACAACAACTGCCATGTTGCGATGCCCAGGAAAATTGGACCTCAGGTGTATAGCTTTGGCTACTTGAATGAATAGGGCCAAAAAGTGACCAATGACACCCAAAGTTGCTCCATCAACAATCTCGTAGATTATTACACGAGCAACACGCCCACCACCCTCATCCGTAGTGTAGCCTCCCTTTTACAAATATTCAAGGCAAGTCAGTGCCCATTCTCAGATGCCCCACCGTCGTTTCATCGTCCCGCGCCGGCTCTCCGCCCGGGATCTGCCCCCCAAACTAGCCAGCCAGACAGAAATAGCACCAACTTCAAACATCGCGATGATGGAAAAGGAATTCGCGATTCAAGATCAGTGCCTCAGGATTATTGGTGTGTGTTTCACGACCACGCGGCGCTGCGGCACTATTGTCGGAACCCACAACTTAGCATTCTTGCGCGGATTCAGAAAGATCGCTCTGGATGCCCGATAGCGCAATTGGGGAATGGATTGTATGTTGTGTATTATGAGCCTGCGCTGCAGGCGTGCTCCTGCGTGCGTGTTTGCGTCTGCGCTGAAGAGATGTTGTACAGAATTTATAAACGACAAAGGGAAAAATATTGCATCATTAGTATCGACGTGAAAGTCGCGCAAGTGGTATCCCTCCAAAACGCCTCGCTTGGTATTGTAGAAGTCCCCGCCCGCTTCAGTCTCCGGTGATCCGTCTCTTCATGCTCAAGAATCGCCGTGGACTCCTCAGCTCCCAATCCAGTTCGGGCGTCCAGTGTCCGTCTGCTCGCAGTGTGTCGCGCAGACTGGGCGCAGTGACCACGCTCGGCACGCCGATGGAGAGCCCCGTGCCGATGCTGATGCCGCCGACGCTGTCGCGCTCGTCTCTGCTGACGCCGGTACGAAAGGAGAGAATTGTGCTGCTTGGGCTTGGCGGATCGACGGGGCTGGCAGGTGAGTCGAGTTCCTTCCACGGCCCGCCCAGACGCGTTATGATGCGGCGCTGTTCACTGTCGCGCCAACGCTGTTTCTGGTCTGTTGATGATGGCGGCTCGAAAGGCGACGTATCGATCTGGATCGTGGGAAGA
This sequence comes from Stagonosporopsis tanaceti, assembly GCA_000812845.1. Taxonomy (NCBI): domain Eukaryota; kingdom Fungi; phylum Ascomycota; class Dothideomycetes; order Pleosporales; family Didymellaceae; genus Stagonosporopsis; species Stagonosporopsis tanaceti. The sequence continues at coordinate 6,192 of JUDZ01008740.1, read as the reverse complement.
GTGGGTGCCTTGGACTGGCGCTTGAAGAGAGACTGGAGAAGGGATTTGCGATTGCTTTTTGCCGGAGAGATGGGGGATGTAGTGGGTGTTGTTTCGGTGGAAGCAACATGGGTCGGAGACTCGGGCGAAAACACGGGCGTCTTCTCAGGATCGTGGATGAGTATCGTAGGTACACTAGTGTCGATGGTCAGGCCGAAAGTGGGTGCGGTCTTTGCAATAGTTTCCTCCTCGTTGCCCTTGGTAGACTCTGAGGCTGATGTAGGTCGCGAATCTTGCATCTCAACATCTTCGAGCTGCTGTGATGAAGAGTAAGACCCAATACCCTTGGCTCCATTAGGAATATGGTAGCGCAAATCCACACGCAGGATTGCGTACATCAGGACCGTCTGAATTTCAACGAAGAAATTGAAGATGTAGAATGGGCCTTTCCCTAGGTAGCCTGGGAGAGGTTGGGACCGTGGGACGGGGGGCGCCCAGGTACTACCGCACCTATACCAGGCACCAATAGATAGCAGAGTAGTGCTGACAAGAAGTACTATGACCTTAGTGCGCAGTCGTCCTACGCCGAAACGGTCCAGTGGTGAGTACGGAACAAGGAGCGACAGGACTACAATCGGCAATGGCAATGTAGCGAAAATAGCGAGGAATGTCGACCCATAGAGTTGCAGACTTCGATCCACTGCCTTGGTATTTGGGTCCAGAGTGTAGAAGCTCTGGACTGTGCCTACGATGACCGTTATAATTGTTGCTCCAGTAACCACACAGAGAAATTTGAAGGCAATGCCGAATGCAGGATGCCACCCAAGCCTGGGATGCACCGATCGAACGATACGCGTAGCGAAAATCAAGTTGATGATGAAGAGGATCAGCACGCCGGCCGCGACGAAGATCGATGCTGCGATAGCGAGTTTGACGTTGTGAGACTGCGCCGTTGACGCGATTCGAAGTATGGATGTGACGACGCGGGAAATGCAGAAGACTGCAATGACTGTTAGGATGGTAGTTCTGAATGTGTGGGTCAAGGTTGCTGACTGAATATGAAGAGGTTAAACAAGAACTTGTGCCCCCTAGCTCTGTTCATCTGGAAGATTTTCATGTGTACGGCCGCACCGACCATGAACAGGAACATGAAAACAGCTTGTGCAGGTATATCAACCTTCTTGACTGGAGGACCACCCAAAGCCCATACTGCTGGTGGGTACGGAGGCTTCAAGTTTGCCTGCATCTTGTCAGCTTGTTTCCTTCGTTCACAGCTAGGGTGGTGCATCTTACCATTGAAGGAGGCATACCACCTGGCGACGCCATGATACTGGATCAACCTTCGAAGGCCTGCTTGTCGGTTGTTAAGTGAGCGTGTGGGATCCAATCGACAAGGACGCGCAAAGAGTGCGGGCGTGTAGCGGCGACACGCATCACGAGGGACACGGCACTCCATATACGTTCCAGCCCGCCGTCACGACCGGTATCAAAACCCCCAGATCCCTAACAGAACTAGTAGCACCATACCTTGGCAAGGTATTGTTTCTAAGTACAGGAGCTCTTGTGTTTCGACATGTCGATAGTGGTCGCACTAGGCGTTCAACGAGGTAGTTCCTAGTGCGAAACAGCACGCGAGAGTGGGGCGATGCCTCGCAGCTGCCTTCTCACATAGTCAAGCCTATGATGTAAAGTGCTGCCACCTCGCACCAGTTATGGTTTTTCTGGGTGTCAAAATGCAATGTGACAATCGTCGCCCAAAAGGTCCTAGACACCTCGTAGGCTGTTCGCTACTCCCGCTAAGCCACGGAGACAAACACAGTAGATGAGATGATGTTTACCTCAAGGGGCAGATGACATCGTGCTTCGTATACTCGCTTAGATCTGTTATGACATTTAAAAGTCGCATTGGAAAGAATTAGCATACGTCACTGCACCCTACCGATGTTTCCTGCTGCGTCCTGTCGCCGTCGATCGCTTTCGGGTCTGTTTCGCTACTATCCCACATAAGCAGTACTCATGGGTTGCAAATCTGGGTCCTGGCAGGTAAGAGTAGAAGTGGATACTCACGAACCATAAGGACTCCGACAAGGAGTACATAGTTCTGACAGTTCAGAAACCACGTGCTCTGGTTCCACTCCTGCCTCCAAGCGCACGGATATGAGCCAATGACGTCATGAAGCAGTTCCGATTGCACTCCAAACATATTGCACAAAGAGTCGCAACCAGGAGATAATCTTTGAGCAGCATTGACATTCTGTGGAGAACCTGCATCGATGGCAGGTGCAAAGGCCGCGTGACAATTGTCAAGCACAAGTCGACTTTTGCACACCAGTCCGTACTCAGATAGAGAATGATAGAGGCTAACGTGGTGCAAGGAAAATAAAACAAGAACATGTCACGACGAACATCCTATATACAAGAGCAATTAACAGGACATATGTCAAACAGCGACTCCGCATGTGCTCTCACTGCTGCTCCGTGACACGGAAGACAATGAAAGAGAGCATATCTTTGCCTTCCCGGCTGATCAGCTAATGAACCACAGAAATGCTTCCTTTTTGAGAACTGAGGCTTTCATCTTTCGAAGAAACAATGGGTCAATATTACAACTCTGCTATCTGCGATAAATGCGAGAGATTCTCACGCAATCCTGGACCACCTTTTGTAAGGAGGAAATGACAACGTAGCTTTCACAGCAGCTTACATTCTGCACAGTTCGCGCTGATCTACTACGCAGGGCCTCCATCAGAGCCCATTACCTCGATTTTGTCAACTCTAGAGGATAGAGCATCATAGCGGTGTAAATTAGAACCTCACACATTCATTGTCACTCTGTCAACTATACCTGCCCCCAGCTTGTACTATCTAGCGAGTACCCACAACGTTGAACAAGACTGCCCCTTCGCCGTAGTGATTGCGAACTACACCCAAGCCTGTACTATTCGGAGCCGAACTGACTTCCCATTATATAGAGTGTACAGAGCAGGCTGACCGCAGTTCGTCATAGACGAAAGTCAGCGGCTACGCACCTGACACTCCATTTGCACCAGTCTCAAAGGCATGGGCAGCTGGCCTCGAGTGTGCCAAAATCACGGTAGATCAATTTGACTACCCCCTGACGATTTCGCCGACATTATCGCTAGTGGTGCGGGCACGCAGGAGGCAGATAAGTATATCAAGAAGCTCTAGACAAAGATCTGAGCGACTGTTTTCAAGCACTATAGAAACTTATGTTGATCACAGTTACTGCACACAATTACTAAGGAGCACAGTCAAATATGACTCCACTAGACTGATATACAGAGAAGGACATGTGCTTTGTATTTGTGAAATGACATTTGCTCAACACGTTATAGGTGTCAGAAGATATTAGTTGTTGCCTACATAGGGTTCTGCTGTTCGTGGAATTGATCACTCAAAAGAAGCGCGCGCCTTCGCCTCATGACCGTGACAAGGCCGAAAGGCTTTGACTCGTGGAAGCAGAACACCACTCCGCGCAAGCTTAAGTACGCATCTGAGCGTAGTGTCTGCCCGCGTGGACGCAGCCACCCAGACAACAAAGCAGACATTTACTTCGACACGGAGTGTAGGCCGAGACGGAGGATAGTGGAGGCCAAAGGTTGGCGATGACAGCATGTAACCTTTGAATGCATCAGAAACTTCGAAGAGATGCCTTGCTTCCTCATTGTCAGCGGACGTTGTAATAGATGTGGTCAAAACATGGGACGGTCTCTGGCTTGAGGTGTAGGAGAACGAATTTAAGCCAATACTCCAAGTCTACCGCACGTCTGTCTGCTAAACTACGATCTCATCAGGCCTGGCTACCTTATCAGTCTTTGCTTGCTTGTCGGACTTTGCAGGCCGATCAACCTTCTGCACCTTTTCTCTCCTAACGTTTTCAACCTTCTCCGTCGCCTTTGGGGCCTTTTCAATCCTCTCAGCAGTCGCAAGTTTCTCGACTTTTTCTTCCTTTGGGGGTTTCTGGTTGTTCCCTCCCTTTGCAGGCCTTTCGATCTTTTCGACCTTAGCTCTCTTATCTTTCTCTGTCTTTACGGTCTGTTCTTCCTCTGCTTTCGCTAGCTCCTTGGCTGCCTTGTCCAACGCCTTCCTGACCTTATCGGCGTCCTTCTCCCTCGATGCTCTCGCCAGCTCCCTTGCAGCCTTGTCGAGCAGCTTCCACTTTACAAAGTCAGTCATTGCACCAAAAGCATACCGAGGCAATATTATGAGCGTAGGGCCTGCGGGTGTTGGATTGACTTACTACTTTCTCATTATCGTTTGAAGGGTTATCGTTGTTGCATTGTTTGACCTCTGGGTCATACCAGGAGCACTTCAGCTGGTACTGGTATTCCTCGAGATTGTGGGTCAGGCAGCCCTGGTAAGTTTCAGGATGGTTGGCGGCGGGCCTCTCGTAGATACAGCTCTTGTCATCGACTAAAGCGGGGGAAAGTGGAGCAGCAAGAGTGATAGCGCTCAAGGCCGAGACAGCAATGATGGAATACTTCATTGTCGATATAGAATCTTTAAGACGCTTCTTAAGCGAAGGTAGTGGCTGTAGGACTGTTTCAAAGAGCGAAGGTGGGCGGCAGGATGCTCTTCAGGGAACAAAGTCTGGAGGAGATTATATACTTGCAGTGTTCAGTCTCGAATATCTTAATTGCCTATTTGACCATTTGTTCAACCGAATCTCAACGGATACCGTCACTGGTAATTCTGTGATCTGGCCAGAGCCCATCTGTGCAGCTGGATACGATGGCCTGGAACAGCAATCCGTAATTCGAATGCCTGAGCTTTGAAAGCCTACAAGCCTGCAGCTTTGCCCGGTGGCGGCGTGCTTCTACACGTGAGGTCTCGATTTGATCTTGAACGCTTCGACTTCCAGACGTTTTTCGCAAGCGTGTAGTAAGAGTCCAGGCAAGACGACTCGCTTGCTACGACTTAGCGCAACGACCGCCTCTTCTTGGCAGCCAAGATAATTTTCGTAGGAAGTCGGCGAGATTTTGATCTTGTACTTCGATGAGATGTGATATCAGGAAAAGAAAAGCCTCTTGGACGATGGCTTAGTGTTGTCGGTCTATTATTCGCGCATGTATGAGCATCTCTTTTTCACACGTCTACCTGTTCGAGTTCAGTATCGTTGTCGCAATGGACCTGGACGCTTTCCGCAGTGCTTCTAGATTCACCGCGCCAAGTACTTAAAACCTTCGGTACCGCCAAAGAGGGCCAGGTGCTAATTAAGCTCCAGGCGGAATACCAGTTCTGCGCTATATATTAGCATGGCATATTCTGGTGCGGCAGGCGAACAACACATGACAATCGTGTGGTTGCTGGAAATGGAAGAGACCGCACTTAGTAATTTGCAATATGGGCGTCGCCAACACTTGTGGTGCCTCGACTACGGCAGTGGATTTGGGACTAGCCGACGTTCTTCGAGGACAGTAGATCGCATAAAGCCGACAGCGCGTCAAATTCAGCTGCAGTTTTCGGAGATCGTTCTTTTATAGCTTTGCTCGTGGTGTCCACAAAGGCGTTACTAATTGCTGACCAGGAGTTTCGTAGGCTCGACATCTGCACACATGAAAGTCAGCACGAGATAATTGGCACTGTCGCCTTGTGGAGCATGTGCTGCTTTCCCACGCGCCAACCCACAGACACAACACGGCTAGTTAGCCCAGGTAAGGGAGCGATCTGCTTGAGGTCTGGAGAGCAGTTGGTAGTCTGGAGGCCAGGGTAGGGCCTGGCTTGAGGATGCATTTCAGTCCCATTCTGGCGACTACAGGACGCAAACGGTCGTCTCAGTGGCACCAATCGCGATACAGCGGAATAGGTCTTCCCGCTGCGCACGCGTGGTGTAAGTGTTCGGGTCAAGTTGATTTTCAACTGGCACCGTAGTCTTGCATACCCATCAGTACAAGGCTTTGTATCTGCGTACATGCACTGAGTTCAAGTTCCCGGATCCGAAACTAGATTTCATGTTATCAAATATGCAGCCTTCTTTCACCCTCATCGACTTAGATACACACTCTTAGACATTGAAACACGTAACATGTCCCCAAAACGCTCGCTTCGAAGCCAAGACCGACCGTGGCCGTGTCAAGTTAACACGCTACGATGAGGACCAAACCTTCTCATGCCCGAGAACATTTAACCGAAGTCCAGTTTGCAGCATAACTAATATGCCATAGTTGCAGCGTCCCCGCAAAACTCAGAAGG
>JUDZ01008739.1:0-11353 GCA_000812845.1 Stagonosporopsis tanaceti | reverse complement strand
GGGGGGGGGGGGGGGGCGTACACGGCTTCCCATCTGTTTGCGCTGAAGAGCAGATGGATTGCGTGGTCTTCCTGCTCCGAGTCGCCGGTGAGGTAGCTGTTGATCATGCGGCCGATGGGGGTTGTTCTATCTGCGCAGAAGAAGAATGCATCGTCAGTCTTATTCTGGTTTCTGTTCTAGTTCTTTTTTTCCTTGCTCGTGTCGACTATAAAGTCGTGAGTCTGTTCGATTGATATAAAATGCAACAACAACGCGCGCAAGCAAGCAAGCAAGCAAACGCACCGGGAAACCGCATGAACTTCACTTTCCGCCCTTCGCGCTGCAGCGCGTCGACCAGCAGCTGGCATTGCGTCGTCTTGCCCGCGCGGTCCAGGCCCTCGAACACAATCAGCTTGCCTCGCGCCATTCTGCTGGGGAGGAGATTGTCGAGCGAGGAAGAAACACGGGGATGGGACGATGGAGGTGAAGAGGTAGGTAGCGGATAGGGCTGCTAGCGGCGCGGGCTAGCGGAAAGCTTGTTTGCCCCGTTACATCTACACGCACTATGTACATGCATGCATGCATGCTCTCTCCTCCGGCTACACCAACATCGGCAATCAACTACAATACACTCATTCCCATTCCTTCCCCATTCATCCACAAACACGCCCGTCTCCCCACCCGGTCAACCCAGATAAAAAAAGCACAAAGTGCTCCTTTTCCCCCACCATGCCCCGCGACGCCCTTACGGGGCAAAGCCTCCCCTACCAGTCCGAAGTCATCCCCCTCGCCGACGAGCTCGCCTACGAGACGTACGTCAAGAACGCGACGGGCAGGATTGTGCTCGCGTGCTTCTGGCCCGAGGACAAGACGTCGCGGATCCTGATCAACCAGCTGACCAAGCGGCTGCCGGACATGCAGAAGCTCGGGGTGAAAGGCGTGTATAGTCTGGATGTGTATTCGCTGCCGAAGATTGCCGAGGAGCTGGATATCACGTTTGTGCCTACTTTGATGTGGTGAGTTGTGTTTTTCTGGTCTGGTTTTTTGTTGTTGCTGGTTTTTCGTGTTCGTTGCGGAGGGCGTGGATGGCGAGGGGAGAGAGCTGAGGGGCTGACGTGGCTAGGTTCAATGATCGAGTGCAAGATGCGCTGGTGTGGCATGATGGGGTGAGGATTGAAGGGGAGAAGGTCAGTGGTGGGGTGGACAGGATCATCACAAGAATTGCAGAGGCTGGATTGGAGGACGACGGGGACGATGCATGGGATGGGATGGGAGGCATATATCACGGCGTGGGGTCGGGTTGATTGAGATGACCATATGAAGAAGCAACGAATCTGATGATGGCGAGTACTACCTGGAGGGACTTTCTGGTGTCTCATCATCCGATCCATACACGTCCCTCATCCACGTCTCATCCAGGTCTTCATCTTCATCTTCTTCACTAGCCCCCACGACGTCCGGAAGATTCACTTTCTTTACCCGCTTCGGCTTGAACATGGCCGTGATCTCGTCTTCGCCATAAGTGCGCAGGCTGAGCTCTTTCATTAGGGTGGACCACTTTAAAGATGTGCGGCAGCCTGGACACGAGCCTTCCATAGGGACCATAGCGCCTTCTGAATTGTCGTCTTCGAAGAGAAACCGCTTCGACAGGCACGTCAAATGGGAGACAGTATTGCACGCTTCGACCGGGCAGACGACAACCATGCTGGATAAGCTGTCTGCACTCTTTTTGCAGACCCCACACGAATGTACGGATTCCTGCAACCTATTTATCGACTTCTCGACATACGGTTTGCAATCCTCATACGTAACGGGAATGTTTCGTATGATGTCTGGGATGTAATGCGAGCCGACTTCGGCCCATATCTCCGGCGCAAGCTTCGGCAGTTCAGCAGGAGTGACCTGGATAGTTACGCTCTCTCTCAATCTCTGTGCCATTTTCGCAGCATGTCTCTCCCACTGCTTGAAAACATCTGTTGCAAAGAATCGCAGATGCAGCGGCCACCGCCTGAAGCTGTCCACTCCAAGCAGATGATGTAAGTTCTTCAACCTCGCTTCAAGCGACATGGGTGGTCGCTTGCGTCGTCCAGTTGCGGCAGGTGCAGCTTTCTTCCCCTTCTGCAGCTCTACCGCTCGGGCGTCTCTAACGTCCCGCTGGATGTGTCTGGTCATATGTGTGTTCTGCCAGGCCCATTCAAATTGCAAGGCAGCAAAGTGCGACGGAAACCCAGTCACAATACACGTCATTTCCCACGGCCGTTTCCCCTGCATTGCGGTCCGTTTGGCGCCGCCCTTGCTCGTGCCATTGTGTTGGCCTAGGCGGCGAGCAGGGTTAGGTGTGCTGCCGATGTAGTAAGATTTGCGGTTCTGTGAGCGCAGGAGATAGCAGCAGTAGAAGGCTGGGATGGGTTTGCTCTCGATTTTGAGCAATTCGGCCATGTCTCGATCGTGAGTCGATGTGCTGGTGTTGTTGTTGATCGGTCGCCTAATGCGGACGTGCAGCTGCTGGGATTAGAGGATGGCCCTGCTGATTGGCTGAGGCGTGAGGCTCGCGAACGTCGAGAGCGGACACCAACGGGCACCCTTGCTGCTGCTGACCTCAGGTCAGTGTTGGCACGGTGGTCGAGAGCGCGGTGCAGATGTGAGATGAGATCATGAATCGGATTTTTTCCCTTAGTGGTTCTACAGTCTGGAGGGGGGTTCGAAGCGTTGTGAGTTGGCACTGTGCAGTGCAGCAGAGTGGCGAATATGTTCCGTCTGGAGTGTTTGAAGGCGCGGACCGGGGAGAGAAACCTCGTTGCGCATCAAAGAGAATCGAGGTTAAAAGCGGAATATTATTACGTATCGACGCCGTGGGTGTAGAGGATGTTGGGCCACCCGCAAGCTCAAGTAACAGCAAAGCTGGAGGTATGGTGTGTGTGTAGTGCAGCGCTGCGCCAATCGGCAACTACAGCTCTGCGAGTTGGCAACAACCACCTTCACATGGCATCGTCCAGGTTTCGAGTATACGCAACAATGGTTCTGCGGCAGTTTTATCACGTCAGACCACAATAAAGTTTCGAGATAAGATGTGTCCCGCATGCGTTCATTTGTGACTAGAGTCATCCTGACAGGGCCATGCTCCGCATGTTCTTTGGTTCCAGTACACTAGTGCATCGCACCTACGCCTACGCTCTCGCCCGGCTTTCCCCAAGTCGCTACTCGCCCATTTCCTCCTCTCCTTCACACATCCCCCGCCCTTCAGTCGGCACCGCTACCACGCTGCTCGACGACCTTTCGCGGCGCATGCAGCTATCCGAGAGCTTCCACGTGCTCTTTTCCGCCGACCTTCGATTGCAATAACGGATATCCGGTCAGAGGCAGGAGCTGTCTGTCGGTCTCATGCCTGCAGCAGATATCTCCCCACGATAGCGCCCACTCCCACCCAAAAGCGCCTCTCGAACGATCGCGGCACCTTGCACAACACCTGGCTGGTCGCAATAAATTGAAAAACTGCTGTTGTCGGCAAGAGCACTGCGTGCATCACGAGACAGCCATGGTCGACTTTATGCCGCCCGGTGGACCGCCGACCGGCGCAACGATAACGACGTTCAGAGTCGCTACAGACGGCAATGTCTCTGAAGGGGGCAATGCACGATCACGCATGGGCGGCGCTGCGGCTTCTGCGAACGGCGCGCAGCCGAACGCGAATACAATTCCCTTGAGCGCGCGCAAGTCGGCACCGCTGGATTTGGCGACTGTCGAGCGCAGGGGACACAATGCGCCAAACAACCTACCGCCCAAGTCCCAGCGCATGTTCGGTCTGCAAGAAGCTCCTACATATAGGCCAACCGCAGAGCAATTCAAGGACCCGTTGGCGTACATGCAGAGCATACACGAAGAGGCGCAACAATACGGTATCGTTAAGATTGTTCCTCCTGAAACATGGAATCCACCCTTTGCCGTCGATACCGAGCGCTTCCACTTTCGCACCCGTCGACAAGAGCTGAACTCGGTCGAAGGCGGCACACGCGCCAACCTGAACTACCTCGACCAGCTGGCCAAATTCCACAAGCAACATGGCCACAGCCTCACTCGTTTCCCGAGTGTGGACAAGCGCCCACTTGATCTGTACAAATTGAAGAAAGCCGTTGAGACTAGAGGTGGCTTCGAGCGTGTCTGCAAGCAGAAGAAGTGGGCTGAAATTGGACGCGATCTTGGCTACAGTGGCAAGATCATGTCATCGCTCTCCACGTCGTTGAAAAATTCCTACCAGAAATGGCTGCATCCGTATGAAGAGTACCTGCGAGTCGTAAAGCCCGGTGTACAGCAGATGCTCGAGGTCGAGCATGGTGGCCCTTTTACGCCATCGCCTGCGCATTCGCCGCTGAAGAAATCGGCGCAAGAGACACCTCCAGCGAACGCTCTTGGTTCGCCTACGATTCGGGCGTCTGCAGCTTTGAACGCATCTTTGCATGATGATTCTGTACCCGCACCAACGGAGCTACCGCGGCCAGCAATGTCATCAGGCTTCACAGCCGTGAACGCGGGAAGTTTCACACCAGTGAATGGAAACTCGGCGTCCGTGCCCGTTGCTACGCCTGCTAGCAACTCGTTTTCTGCAGTGAATACACCGACCGGACTGCATAGAGATCTGATTGACTCTCGCACATCAACGCCCCTGCGCAATGGCGACAGTCCTATGCTCTCAGCTCACAATACACCGGACTTGAGGCCAACAGCACATGGACTGACGCCATTGTCCAACGGACATGCGTTCAACCAATTGAAGCGCGCCTTGTCCCAAGATGGTGAGAGTAGCATGAACGAAGACGCCGATGAAGCGAGCGGCCGTCGCAGCAAACGGCTGCGAAAAGGTAAGCACACACCTACATGAAGGCTATGCGGAGCCATTTCGCTTAGAGCACCCTTGCCATGGCGCTGCGAGCTTATTGGTGGCACCCTTTAGCTGACAAAACGACCTGCAGACGCGCCTACTGTAGCCGGCTCGCACATGACGCAGCCTCGCCAGTCAACCCCTGGCAACAATAACCCACGTGTGCGCCCTGCCGAAGAGCGCCCAGGCGATGTATGTAATCAGACCACTGCTGTGCTAAAGTTCAAGGCTGACCATCGTAGCGTTGTGAGACCTGTGGTACAGACAACGACCCGACAAATATCCTGCTGTGTGACAGCTGCGACAATGGCTACCACGGGTATTGCCTCGACCCGCCAATTCGAGGTGTCCCGACGCACGATTGGCACTGTCCAAGATGTCTCGTGGGCACGGGCGAGTTCGGTTTCGAGGAAGGCGGCGTTTATTCGCTGAAGCAGTTCCAAGAGAAGGCTCAGAGTTTCAAGCAAGCTCATTTTGCTGGCAAGACCGCCTTTGATCCCATCACAAACGCACACAAGCAACCAACCGAGGACGATATCGAGAAGGAGTTCTGGCGCCTCGTCGAGAACCTCACAGAGACTGTTGAAGTTGAATACGGAGCTGATGTCCATACAACAACACACGGAAGTGGTTTCCCAACCATTGAACGCAACCCGCGAGATCCATACTCGACCGACCCGTGGAATTTGAACATCCTGCCTTACGCGCCAGACTCGCTCTTCAGGCACATCAAGTCAGACATCTCAGGAATGACAGTTCCGTGGCTGTATGTTGGTATGGTTTTCTCTACATTCTGCTGGCACGCGGAAGACCACTACACCTACTCAGCAAACTACCAGCATTTCGGCGCTACCAAGACCTGGTATGGTATTCCCGCTGAGGATGTTGGTAAGTTCGAAAAGGCAATGCGGGAGGCTGTTCCGGAGCTGTTCGAAACTCAGCCAGATCTTTTGTTCCAGCTCGTGACCCTGTTGACGCCCGAGCAACTGAAGAAGGCTGGCGTCAGGGTTTATGCGATCGATCAACGAGCGGGCGAATTTGTCGTCACCTTTCCACAAGCTTACCATGCCGGCTTCAACCACGGCTTCAATTTTAACGAGGCCGTCAACTTCGCGCCAAGCGACTGGGAGCCTTTCGGCGAACACGGCGTTCTCCGTCTGCAGGAGTATCGGCGACAACCATGTTTCTCTCATGATGAACTGCTCCTGGCAGCAGCAGGGCGCAAAGACACAACAATCAAGACGGCAAAATGGCTGGGCCCGGCCCTCGATCGAATGCGCGCTCGTGAGGAAGCATTGCGTGCGTCCTTCCTCGAGTTGCATACTGTTACGCCTCATCAGTGTAAGATTGACGGCAGCCTAGGCCCACTCCAATATAGGTCGGTCCAGTGTCAAGTCGGGCCCATTGTGGACGATACTGATCTGCACGAGGAGGAGCTGATATGTTCTTTTTGCAAAGCATATTGTTATCTGTCCCGATTCAATTGCCACAACACCAAGAAGGTCATGTGTCTGCACCATGGGGGCGGAATCGAGTGCTGTACGTCTGCCACAATGGATGAGCGCTACATGGGCGAGCGCGGCGAGCATAGCCTTGTATATCGTATGACCAGCGATGCCATCAGATCCGTTGTCCAAAAGGTTACGGATAAAGCTGGTCTACCAGACGCCTGGGAAGCAAAGTTGGAAGCTTTAATGGCAGAAGGTCCTCAGCCGCAGTTGAAAGTGTTGCGCACTCTCCTGAACGAGGGCGAAAGGATCGACTGGGAACTTCCTGGGCTACCAGATCTCAAGGAATTTGTCGAGAAATGTACCGAGGTTGCAGAGGAAGCCATCGCCTACATCACTCGCAAGCAGCAGGCTCGCCAGAAAAATGCCCGAACCGGAAGGGGTAGAGGCACCAACAAGGGAGCAGCAGCAGAAGCCGAAGACAAGGACCGCGAGTATCGCAGCATGGAGAACATACAGAAGCTTCTCACGAAAGCGAAGGGTCTTGGCTTCGACTGTCCAGAGATCACCGCACTGCGCGAACGTGCACAGAGCATCGCTGAGTTCCAGGACAAAGCACGTATTGCCCTTCGCGATCACCCTAACCAGCAAAGCATCAACCGTCTTGACGAGCTGCTCGAGGAGGGCAAGTCGTTCAATGTGGACGTGCCAGAGCTGGAGTCTCTGGAGAAGGTTGTCCAGCAGCTCAAGTGGCTACGCGAGTGCGACGAGTTCAAGTACAAGCCTGCTACGACCCTTCACGAGGTCGGCGAGCTCATTACTCGTGGTGTCGATCTTGGCGTCCCTGAGAACCATCCTGAGATCCAGTTCCTGCAAGGCAAGAAGGAGCAGGGTGAGTTCTGGGAGACTAAGGCCAAGGAGTTGATGGCTGTTGAGAACGTCCATTATCAGCAGCTAGATGCACTGTCCAAACAAGCCACGAGCTTGCCAGTCACACAGGAGACTCGCGCCGCCGTGGATGCCATACTCAAGAAGCAGCGCGATGCTCAAGATCTCATCATGTCGTTATACGAGAGGAGCAAGAATCCTGACTTCCGTCAACGGCCGACTTACAAGGAGGTGCGAGATGCTATGGAGGCATTGAGCGCTCTCAACAGCAAGCCTGCGGGTACTATTGATCTTGAGAAGGAGCAAAAGCGACACGAGGACTGGATGCGTCGTGGCAAGAAGCTCTTCGGCAAAGCCAATGCGCCCCTTCACATTCTCCACCAACACATGAAAGCAGTGGATGAGCGCAATCGGTCTTGCTTCGATCTATCTGATCAACCACGCATGCCTGTGGAGCCTGCTTCCCGTGAGGCTAGTCCTGTGGATGGAGAAGAAGTGGATGGTTCTGGTTCCAGTCGTGACGTGTTCTGCATCTGCCGAAGGCCTGAAGCCGGTATGATGATTGAGTGTGAGCTCTGTCACGAATGGTGAGTCTCACTCTGTCATCTAAAGACATCAGTACTAATTGTTATCAGGTATCACGGAAAGTGTCTGAAGATTGCGCGCGGCAAGGTAAAGGAGGACGACAAATACACCTGCCCTATCTGTGACCACCGCGTCAAGATTCCACGCGATGCAACTCGTCCTAAACTCGAAGACTTGATGGCGTGGCAGGATGAACTACCGAACCTGCCGTTCCAGCCTGAAGAAGAGGAGACGCTCGATTCTATCATCGACCATGGTACCAAATTCCGCGAATACGTGCAACAATACATCAACCCGTTGATGTCTAGCCCTGACGAGCTCACTACTCAGCGCTTCTATCTGCGCAAGCTTGAGGGTGCTGATATACTTCTCACAGAAGAGATCAATTTCTTCCGCCAGGAACTGCACAAATGGGCGCCCGTGGCACCTAACCCTCCGCCTATCTTGCAAGTGTCGTTGTCGACGCGCAAACCTCGACCTACGAAGCAACAGAAGCTCATGAACCAGCTTGGCATCTCGAACCCAGACGATCTGCCACCACATCTGCGTACAAAGAACCATCCAGTCAAGCGCAAGGATGGAGAGCCGATGAGGCCTCAAGGCCTCAACTCGACGGCCGACTCGTCACACACGCCTCCAGGTGACCCTCGTCGCGAGCCAGGCGAGAATGAGTTCTTCAACTCGAACACCACATCGGCGTACAACAACTCACCAACCTTTGCCACCAACGCCCCACTCAACTTTGGAGGCAGCTCCTCTGTTGCCCCTCTCGATCCAGGCCTTTTCGAAAGCACTGCACAGGTGCCGACTAGTCCTATGCAGGAGCTCTTCAAGAGCTCGGGCAACGGACAGGAGATGTTTGGTGAGGCCATGGAGATGGGCGGTGGCCAGGCGGAGGAAGCTCTGGCTGTTACAGAAGGCAACGGCTACCTGGACTAGGTGTCCGCTGTCTTCAACCTGCCCGAGTCTTCTCCATTATCGGGTCTTACGAAAAGGACATGATGCCCTCGTCCAGCGTTCGACGAGTCTGTACAACATCTCTTCCTCCCTTGGACCAAGCACTACTTTTACCTGTTGCATTTGTATTCGACCTGTTCATTCCGGGGGTAGTATTACGGATTATGATGGATGCTCGACGGCTGTTGTATGTCAAGTGTGTCCTGTTTGTCGCATTCGAACGGTGTTATGGGACAATGGGGCGGCTAGAGCCGAGATACCCACTGAAAAGGCGTAATATGTAGTTTTTTGTTATTCACTGCCAAGTAATGGATGATCCGTGAAAGCTTTGGGGTCAGCGACTTGATAAGGTGATGTGTTGACCTTACGCGGTGCGCAGTCAGGTTCCGTGGAGCGGGTCCGCGTGCTTGGCAGCCTTCGAAAAAGATGGAGAGACACCGAGGTGACCTACTACGACTCCGGACGACATCTCACAATGCTGCCAAGCAGAGGGCTGCGGCCCACCCAGATCGCTCCCTTGAGTTCGCGACAGTCGACATATATCTACACCAATGCTTCGAGAAAGGTGCGTGTCCACTGACGGTTGGGAATCGCTCCGCAGGCACTCCCGCCTCCGCAGGCCGCCGCGCAGCTTCGGCAGCCATGCAATTGCACGCGCCCACACCGGCGGCGCAGTCATTGCTGCTTTGTATTTGGCACATCTGCTGACTTGGACGCCTGCAGTTCTCTTCGCTCCCTCGGACCGCCCGCCTCTCGCCCTCGTCTCGCACACGCCCGCTGTCTGCTCAATGGAGGACAGCTGCCGGCGCAAACCCGCACATGGTCCTGAACGCATCGTCTGTCCGCTACGGATCATGGTATGCGCCATGGAGCTGGGGCCGCTCCAGCACGCCAGGCGCTCCGACCGAAACAGTGCCCATCGCCGAGTTCTCGAACACGCCCCCGCCAGGTGCGCCAGCGCCTACCCCCACACCCGTCTTCGAGCCAGAGGTCACCACTGCTACCCCCGAGATTGCGCCCGCAGGCATCGACAAGGCTGCCGTCACCGAGAGCGGCATCACGCCGGCTGAGGATTCCTCGTCGACGCTCGATGCGCAGACGATCGACGAGCTCCTTGGCCAGACGCCCGTGAAGGATGTCGTCCCCAAGGCCGAGATCGATCCTACCCAACTCATCGATCACACCGGACAGCTCGCGGAGCTAGGACTGGATTACGGCTACGGCATCACGACCACCTTCGAGAGGTTGCTCGAGACAATCTACCTTCAGACGGGCTGGGGCTGGGCAGGAACCATCATGGCAGCCACTGTTGTCGTGCGTAGCGGCATGTTCGTCTTCCAGGCTCTTAGTTCGGACAAGATGGCTGGAATGGCTGCTTTGAAGCCACTGACTGGGCCGTTGCAGGAGAAGCTGAACGCCGCTATCGCTGCTGGCGACAAGCAGAAGGCCGACTTGTACAGGATGCAGCAGGCAGCCATCATGAAGCCTCACTACGGCGGCATGGGCTGGATGATGGGCTTCACCGTCGTTCAGGGTGTTGTGGGTTTCAGTGCCTTCCGATGTCTCCGAGCCATGGGCGAGTTGCCGGTGCCTGGAATGGTGAGCGACGGCTTCCTGTGGTTCAGTGATCTGAGCGTACGGGACCCCTACTTCATTCTGCCAGCTACCACCACGTTTATCATGTACAAGATCTTCAAGGTACGTCGCATTCATGGACACCCACGTTTGAGCTTAGCTGACGTTTTGACCAGAGCGGTGGCGAGACTGGTGTCGCCGACGCAACAGCAGAGGCTGCCTCGCGTCGCAAGCTCATGACCGGTATGGCTTTCTTCATCGGGTTGATTACTGCATTCCAGGCCTCCGCTCTGCAACTCTACTTCTTGGTATCTGGTATCCTGGGTGCCGGTACTGGGTACATGCTCAAGCAGAATGGCTTCAGACGTTTTATCCGCATCCGCGAGCTCCCAACCCCGGAGAGCAACGAGGTCTTTTCCAAGGTTATCAAGGGTGAGCTCAAGCTCAAGGACATCAAGGGTCCTGATGGCAAGATCCGCTACTCGCCTCCGTCTCTGCCCAAGTCTACTCTCGGATCCACACGCCGCAACGCTACCCTTGCTGGCGGCGCCATCAAGATCAAGGAGGGCACTGCACTGCCGCTCCACCTGCGTCCCGAGCAGCCCAAGGTGGACAAGGAGTTCCCCGACCGTGACCACGACTTCGACGAGGGCCCCAAGGGCAGCTTGAGCGAGAAGATGGACTACTACCGCCGCAACTACAAGATGGCGTATGTCAAGCGCAGGGTGGGCGACGGCATGAGGGGCATGATGCAGAGGGCTGGGTACGATGTCGGCAACAACCTCAGCAGGGAAGAGGAGAAGAGGAAGAGGAAGGCAGAGCAGTACGAGATTGAGAGGAGAAGGCGGTTTGAGAACCGGAGGTAAGGGATTGATTGGAACTGTACAATATTGCATGTTTGGGGTTATATCACGGACACCAGCATATCCAAGGCGGACTTGTACTCGTAGATTCCTGTACAGATACTTGGACGCAAACGCCGTCTCATTTGTTGCATGTTCATGTTTTGTCTTAAATCACTTGTTGTTGTTGTTGTTGTTGTTGT
>JUDZ01008738.1:0-11347 GCA_000812845.1 Stagonosporopsis tanaceti | reverse complement strand
CATCATCAATATCAACATCATCATCAATATCAACACCATCATCAATATCAACACCATCATCAACAAGACTCCTGGCTTTTGGTACTGCTGAGTATCGTGGGTTGACGAGCGGTTCGATCGGCCCAGCACGTCTCTCGCCCAAAAAGAGGCAGCATTTGATAGAACTCAGACGAAAGATTGCTGCGCAAAGGGACGCGCAGCTGAAGTCCGGAAGAGACGAAGAAGAACGCGAGAAGAGACTGCAGCGGTTTGAGGATACATGGATCAAAGACGCCCTATGGGGTCTCCGGATCCCTCCCGTGATGGACAATGAGCTTGTTCAGCGAGCTTTCATTCGGGGCATCAGATATAACGACGGCTTTGCGTCTGAGCTGCATGGCACTGAGCCGTGCTTCACACGCGCTTTGAATGCGCAAGCCATCATGAATAATCGCATACCGGACATGTATGAGCCTTACGAAATTCCATATTGCATTTGGCATCCCAAGATTCCGAGCCAGGACATCTGCCGAACGCTCCTAGAGTGTCATCCTCAGATGAATTATCAGATCGGACGTGTGTGTGCTGTAGCCGGCTACACTAGTCTATTTCACTCGCTCGCTCTTCTCCCAGAAATTCACATATATGAAGAAGCACGCGACGCCAACAATCTCGACATCTATCACGCCATTACGTCGCAGCCGGTGAAGTACGCCGTGTTTGACGACTACACACGGGCCTATACACCCTCCTCGCCGCGCCCGGCTCTCATTGACGGCGACACGTGCGTACACTCCATGCTTGAGATCAAGCAGTGCTACAGTAATCCCCGCCCCTTGAACGAAAACACATACAGATTACACCCGCACGGTGGGTTCATGCACCGCCACTTTGACATCGCAGAAGACATGTCCATTGACACATACCGCTCCAACGCTCCAAAAACCGACCAAGCCGTTGTAGTCCCTCTGCTGTATAGCCACTTCCTACCGATCTGCCTACAGTCCAGAAAGACCTCCTGATTCTGAAGGCGGCGGTACAAGGCGATATCGATCGGTACGCGCGGCTGCGTCGTCCGTATCGGGTCCAGAAAGAGATTCCATGCTTGATCTGAGGCATCTATCACAGCCCAATGTTTGCGAAATGGGTGTCCGTGCAGCTTGAAGCCGGGGATTAGCGCTTCGATACGATGAGGGTGAAGAAGGCGCTCAATGCAAGGTTTATCATGACCAATAACCTTAAGCGCACCACGAAGGATACGAGAAAGGAAGAATTATTATACTTCGTTTGGTACCCGCAGTTTGCGGAGTCCGAGACGTATGTGAGGCTCGCGAGGAAGAGATCGGATATGCGGGTCCCCGCTGCGCGCGTCTGTATCTTGGCGGGATGTGAGGACGCGTATCGCGAGATTGATCCGCCGTGGGACAGGGCCCTAGCATGGGAGGCAGACAGATGCTTGAACGCGTTTTACGCACAAAATTTGCGCGCTAAAGCTGAGCTTGCTGGCGCAAAGTACAAAGATGACGAGCGTGCCGAGGTAGGGAAGTATGTTGAGCCGTGGAAGTTCCAGTCCGTCCAGGCAGAACGTTTACAAAGACCGACAGGACATGAGGCCGTTGGCTGCATTGATTGGGACCTAATAACAGCCGATACAGGGGAATGCGGTGTGGGTGAGTACGATGGATTACGAGTGGATGGTGATGATTTTGTATCCGACATCTTTGCGAGCGAGGAAGAAAGGGAGAAAGCGAGGGAGTGTTTCGAGGAGACAGAGGGACGATGGCTGAGCCATAGGGGAGTGCCGTGGGTAAAGCGCTAAAGTGGTTGTCTGTCCAGTATATCGTAACCTAATTCAGCAGCATAAAAGCCTATGTGAATTAAGGTATTCGACTGCGAGACGACTGGTCACCTCTGATGTAACGAATAGCATCTGAACTGCTTTTGAATCAGAAGGCTCCACCACAGAATATGCGCTTCCACTGCTGCTTTCTTGCGTGATAGTCGCAAATGAGGATGTGCTTGTGACCAGCTCGGAATTCCTTAGGGAACGTTGTCGAGCACCGAAGAACATGATTGTTGAATTCGGCACGGATGAAAGATCTCCAACGACTGCATCCCCCCACGCATGATTACCTTGAAACAAAGGTCTCTTGTACAGCGCTCATAGTCTACGGTCGGCAAAGAAGTGTTGCTTTGTTCATCGAAGTCAGTCCCATCGACCAAGTAGGCCTTAGATAGGTAAGGCTGATGTGTCAAGGGTCATCTCGCAGAAGGTAGAGACGATCCGTGTTTTCTTAGCGAGACCTGTACCCTTGGGCAATAGGAATCAACACCTAGCGCAGTGGACGACGTCGAGTTGTGCAATGATTTTCGCAAAGAATCACGTGATCGTACTCATTTCGGTCGGCAGACAGATTCTCCGCGCTCACGTTGTGTGGGTTGATCGGTTTGAAGTGAGTGGTGCTGGGATGTTAGCCGTTTTGAGAAACGGATGGGCGTTGCGCACACAGCAGCGGTCGAATCCAGTTCGACATAGTACACTCAGTTCTTCCTGCAAGCGAAAGTGTTTAGCCATCTCGTCATGCGGTTGGTGATTGCGGCGTGTTAGTTTGTCGCGGACGTGTGACGCGTGACGCGTGCACGGCCGTTTTTCGGGGCTACCATAAAAGGTGGTACATAGCTACCTACCGACTTCGATAACTTATGCGATTACTTCTCGATCTACTTAAGGGAGGAGCTCGTTTGATCCATCTTAAACGAGTGCCCACCAATAGACGGGATTAAGTCCAAGATGCCTGGGCTGCCGAAGAACCTGCTAAGCACGTACCAGAAGTACAAGAACCACACGTAAGTTGTTAGAGGCAAACTCCTTTTATTTCGTCACGGATCTAGCGGGTTTCTGATCGAAGCTCTTACTGACTGCTTACAGAGACTCTATAGCGCAATGGCTGGCGACAACCGCAAAATCCAGGGGTTATGCTTCCCCAAAGAGCAAGGGATCTAGCAAAAGCGCAAAACCACCACAGGGGAAACCGACCTACACAATCCCAGCGAAAGAATGGACCCCGATGGCTGAATTCATCACCGCTTTGGTCGACCCACCTGTCACCGTTCCCTCCAAGCTTGCTGCTCTGCTTGACACCACTATCCTTCTCCGACAGTCCTACTCTGAGGACATTACAGACATTCTCGCAGACACTGCTGACAAAGACTCCAAACCGACACGCGTTCTTCCTTGGAATTCTGAAGAATGTTCGTAGAGTCTTGGATCCTCTGATTGCAGGAGCGCCTGCAGCCAGCAAGAAGCCAAACGTCAGCTCCATAAACGATATCTTCAATATGTTCGAGCATCTGGAATTGGAGGAACCTTCCGCAGCTTTCGAGCAGGCTGCAGATGCACCAGTAGCACCCGCACCCATCTACAAGGCCGAGCGTCCCAACGACATCGAGGAGGACTTCTTCGTCCTACACCTCTTGCTTCACGACCTTGCTAGACTACGTACAGAGGTCTCTCACGCCTGGGCGGGTTACAAGCAAGGAGGACACGATCTTATCGCTGCCTCCATAACGACAAATACAGCAGTAGATGTGGCGCGTTCGATGGTTGAAGACTCAAAGAGCATCTTTTCCAAACATGGGGGGTCCATCAAGATGCTACAGATCTACTATGCTTCTCAGTGCATCGCGGCAGGCACAACAGAGGCATACAAGCAACGCTCTGGGGATGATATGAACTTTGCGATGTTCAAAGTTGCAGACGCCATGTTCTGGCCAGCTTACACCCTACTTGACGCCTTTTCTAGGATGCACAAGGTTAATCCGCACCCCGAGATGAAGCGTGGCTTCTTTGGTACGTACAGTCCTTCGTCGAATCGCGATAGGAAGAGCGACAGAGACAAGTTCATGGAAGACAAGATTTTGCTCCTTGAGATGCTGCCGGAATTCTACTTCCATTGCCACACGACCAAGCCCGACCTTCCACCAGTAGAAGATGAATTTACCTGTCTTCTACGAACTATGTTCGAGACTAAAGAGGTAACTCTGCCGCTTGTCTTCGCCGCTACACTGTTCCTCGACATTCACCACGTATTGCGCGCTGAGGTGGACAACGGCTTCGCGCGCCTCACAGAGGCAACTAAATTCGTAACTGTCGATATTCGAGAGGAGATCGAGTTTCATAAAGACATCAAGTTAGAGACATGGCCGAAGCAAAATGACGACGTCATGCAACACTTCGTCGAAACAATCGAATTCTGGGTTCAAAAAGACCAGCAACGCGAAATTGCGCCGCGGTTAAACCGCATCAACACGCCCAGCCCATTTCATCTTTACCGCAAACATCCTTGGTCTTGCGGTCTGTGGAGGTACTGGGCACTGATGCAGTTCCATGAGTTCGGAATCACCTTCGCCAATGCTTGGGGTTCCGTCATGTCGTGCGTACATCTTTACAATGCTGTCGATGGAGGCAAGACCCAAGACATTTTGTGGAAAGATCTCGACATTGTCATCGGTCTGCAAGATCCTAAGACTTTCTTCGTTGGCAAAGCACCGACAACGCCAGACGAGTGCCTCAAGCGCTTTGCGCTCGCCATGGGTGCATCTGCCGCCAATCTGGCAAAGTCGACACGCACGAAGCGAGGCTTGATCCATTCCAAGAAGGGCCCCAAGGGACTGAAAGAGCTTGGCGCTACGATGCAGGCATTCAAAAGCCGCATCTGCGATCCAAATGGACCTAAGAACATTCGTGCTGAAGACGTACAAAAGGTGCTTGAGAATGGTGGTTGGGAATACAAGCTGGATGATAACGACAATGCGCAGCAGGTCTTCAAGGACATTGGTGGGATACCGAAGAAGGTACCAACGAAACAACTGTCCGTTTCTAAGTGTGTTGGCCTTGTCCGCGACTTGCTCCATGCGGAGGTCATTGAGATCGCGTTCGATTACTTTCGTCTACACCGACAGTGCTGGCGTCTCCTGCGTATTTTGAAAGATCATGTCCGTGACGATCTCATCCATATCTATGGACCAGATTACATGCAGAAGGAGAGCGAGTTACCATTTATAGTAGGCTATGTGCTGATGACAGCATCGCGTAGTCAGGAGCTCGGTGAGTTGTTGAAGGCCAAGCAGCCGGGTGTTCAGGTCACCAGCAAAGTACTGGAAGGCGCTCGATACGTAGTGGAAGGTATGGTATCTGGGGCCGGTGGACTGATTGTGGAGCAGATCCTACCACGCGCGTTGAATCTGCATATTGATTTCGAAATGGAGGAAGATAGCGATTAGAACTTGGTTGAGGAAACTCACAACTTTACACACTCTCCAACTTGTCCATTCTGCATGGTCGTAATACAATAGAGGAACAATCAGGCGCAGCGAGACCAACAAACTTCTAGGGGGATAACGTTAGCCAGGCCAAATTCAAATATTCAGGCTAACTATGCAACCACAGATCAGGATCCGAACGTCATAAATAGGTCCATCAGCTTATACTCGATGACAATTCCATACTGGTGCAGTTCTGACCAATACTCATCTTCGATATCGTATTTTGTGCCGAAGAATGGCCAATAACTAACCTCTCTGCGGAAGTATTTGCACATTTTGCAGGAATTTTCCGCGCAGTTTGAAAGTTGCGTGAAATTGCTATGGATCGTGACAAATCCTGGGTGGAATGGTTCGGATCGAGCAGCCGGCTTTTGAACGCCCGGCACCCATCGCACTTGGCCATGTTGAGTTGTAGGTATCTTGTAATGGGGAAGAGCTTGTAGCTTCTTAGCTGCAACAGGTAGCCACCTCTTCACAAGTGGCCATGCATAACGCAGTTGCTTCTTTGGACTTCCTATCGGAACTACTGCATAATTATTTCCTGTAAGTCTGAGGCATCTGCCTAATCAAACGGGCATGAGTGGAGCGACGACATTGGCGTGCTACCTGACATGGCGATTCCGGCTTTGAGTCGCAGAG
This sequence comes from Stagonosporopsis tanaceti, assembly GCA_000812845.1. Taxonomy (NCBI): domain Eukaryota; kingdom Fungi; phylum Ascomycota; class Dothideomycetes; order Pleosporales; family Didymellaceae; genus Stagonosporopsis; species Stagonosporopsis tanaceti. The sequence continues at coordinate 5,404 of JUDZ01008738.1, read as the reverse complement.
GGCCACAGGAGAGCTGTCGCAACCCTCGCCTAAGATGTGTTCTGATCGACCTAGTCATCTGTTTCTACATACAAGGGTCACACAACCCCACTGTCTTTACGGGATCGAGATACCGAAATTTCTGTAGCTACTACGATCCAGCTGATCGTGTCGGTGTGTAGTGCCTTCAGCACATTTTAAATCAAATAGTGGAGCGTTCTAATACCTGCAATGTCTTTTGCCTGCGCCGAAAAGCAAACATGAAATGCGGGAGATCGAGCGAAAGACCATTTGCATGCATTACACGGAAGCCAGCTGCCGAAAGTACGCCCCAGATACAGCCCAGATGCAATAAGGCAACAAAGTGATATTAATGACCCGGCCAGGGCTTAGGTTGGCTGTGCGTTGTGATATCCTAGTGAGTGAACAATTGGAGGTACCCCCTTAGTATATTGGAAGATCACACAGGGTCGCTGTCGGAACTAGGTCCCACCCGTACTGTACATGTACATAAGCGAACTGTTTCCCGCCTCGATACCGGCTCGACCTTGTCAATGCGTTCTACAGTTCCTACCCCAGGGCTGAGGAGATGCTAACTGGGACTAACTCGTCGTCATTATAAGGGCTATTGCAGCAAGCCAACCAGGACCAGAGTGACAAAGCGTTCGAGGAAAAGATAGAAAGCAACCACGCAGCGAGACCAACAGAGTTGTTGTAGAGACTGCCAATTCAATAGTTCCGAAGTCATGCCAAGGCTCACGTGATGGCGCGTCGCGCACCTGCCTTGGCCCAGCCCAACCACATCACCAACACCAGGGCTGCCATCACGACACACCACGAATCTCCACGATACACTTACGACCGCTCGCCCCTCACCCACATTCGAACGACCTCCATAGCACCATCTGCCGAATCTGCGCCCGCATCTCGCGCTGCTTGTTCGCCTCCGTCCGCCATCCTTGCGAACCTCACAAGGCCTCTGCCGTGCTGTAGACTCGACGGCTCTGCCCAGCACGGGCGTCGGTCTGCAGTCTTCAGAGGGGCGGTTCTCGGGCGTGCAGTGGCGTGCGACAACGGGCGCGAAGGAAGCCGGGGTGCTGCTCAACACGAGTCAAGGCTGCTCGCAAAAGCCTGGGTGGGCGGGTTCCCTGCGGTGAGTCGTTGCAAGCGACCCGTCGCTGCAGGGGGATTTGGTGAGTAGACCATTTGTATATAGCGCTGATAGCAGAATGCGAAAATCAACTGTTGCCAAACATGGAATTCCCGTGTTGGCCTATCTCACCTCAGAGCCTCTGTCGCTGCCGTTTTCAATGCGCATCCAGCACCATGAGGCGCGCAAGCAGGTGACGCTGATGCTCAGAACACCCGCCGCGTATTTGATTGGCACCGACGATGAGTGCGCGTTCGTCGCGCAGTATGACGCTGACAATGTGCTGCCTGGAACTGCTATCAACGCTGCCACCGTCCACGTTCCTCCAGAACGCCGAGCTGCAATTGAGCGGTATCCAACATCGACCTCGATTACGACACTTACGTTGGACCTTGAAAACCCGTGTCCACTATGGTGCCCTCGTCAAGAGGCGTTGATGCCCACACCAACAGCCAGCGCTGTAGAGGCTTTCAACGAGGTAGTGCAATTTGCGAAAGCTACACGACTGCACATCGTCTTCGACAGCGAGTGGCTGAGCCCAGAGCAGGAAGCGCCTCTGCGACGACTCGTCAAAGGGAAGGAGACGCTTTCTGGCTTCCCGGTTGGTGACTACTATGCTCGACATTACAGACGCGCAGACTGGACTGTCTTTAGGCCTCTGGCGGACTCCCCACCAAAACGGGGAAGGAGAGGTAAGTCAATCCACGACAGAAGGCACTTTTGCTGATAATGACGATCACGAACAGCTTCAGGCTCTCCTTCCTCGCCGCCTCCATACAAGCGAGCAAACGTAAACGATTTTTCCTCACCCACCGAGCGTGCCACATCACCCGCCTCACCCAAGAGCCCGTCTCCCTCAAAGTCGCAGACCACCGAGACCGACTTCCAAACACGCGCTATAAGCACTGTAGTGCAGGGTCACCTCCCCGCCGTGGTCGGAGCCCTCTTGCCCTCCACCCTAGACAAGCGACTCTCGGCACTTCTACCAACGCTGTTTGCTCTGCCTGCATCTTTCACATCCGAGCTCTCCGACTCCCACTCCTCTGAAGCCTCGCAGCCCTCACCTCCCCGCCCATTGCACCCCTCGACCGCCCCACCTCCGCACGAAGTCACACAACTCAGCCATCTGACGCCCCTAGGCCTTTCGCTGCTCCCCCATCTTCTCGCCCATCTTACTCCACAACTCTCCAAACTCCATTCCACAGCTCTCTCGCGCCACATCACCTATGCTGCCTCGACCCACGCGCTGGAACTTGAGGAGTCCGCTCAAGATTTGATTGCAGAGATACAGCAAGTTGGTGATGACGGCGTGAGTGAGTTGCAGCGGCAAGCGGGATATGTTCTTGACGAAGTGAGGGAGAAGGGGAAGGATGTTGGGGTGGAGGTGGCAGAGGAGTTGGAGGATAGTATTTGGAAGGCAGGTGAGAGGGTGTTTGAGGATGTGGTTGCGCGGCTGGACACCCGAGTTGAGAAACAGGCGAACGGATTGGGCTGGTGTGAGTGTAGCTGTAAGTGTCCCTGTGCAAAGAGGAAGGAGGGGCGATTGAGGGCAACAAGTTGGGGGAGGCGGGGTAAAGGTGGGTATTGTAATCTTGGAGACAGATGGAAGCTTGCTACCACCGGAAATGCGAGGTGGAGGTAAGCAGGCCGTAATCACTCGTCAATTGTGATTAGGCTGCACAGCAACCTATCTTCGACCCCTCTTTGATGATTACCCCTGCCATTCATACATATCATAAGAATGTACCTAAATTAACATGCACAGCCTTGACCTGTGTATACGACGCTAACGCATACTGACCAAGCTCCCTCCCAATGCCACTCTGCTTGTACCCGCCGAACGGAATACCGAAATGTGAGTCCTGCGAACTGTTGATCCAAACCATGCCCGCCTCGATCGCATCAGCAACCCTATGGCCTCGCATGATGTCCTTTGTGAAGACCGCAGCACCCAACCCATAGTCGGTATCGTTCGCCTTGGTTATCGCCTCATCCTCGGTTTTGAAAGACTGAATCACCACATAGGGGCCGAAGACTTCTTCCCGGACGGCCGTCATGTCGTTAGTGACGTTTGCGAATACTGTCGGCTCGACGAAGAAGCCGGAGGTGGGGAGCTGGGATTGTGTTCCGCCATAGATGAGCTCGGCGCCTTCGGACTTTGCGAGGTCGATGTAGCTTGTGATTCTCTCCTTGGCGGCTTTCGAGATTTGTGGGCCGTGGGTGACGTTGGTGTCGAACTGGCTGCCGATGGTGGTGTTTTCCTTCGTTTGCTTTTTGAACTGCTCGAGGAATGTGTCGTAGATGGTGTCTTGGACGTATAGTCTGGAGGTCGCGGTGCAGACTTGTCCCATGTTTCCTATAAGACGTGTGAGCTCTGGTCGGAAAGGGGTATTCGTTTGGTTCACGAACCCATGATACCCATGTGTGACCACCGCACAGCTTGCTCGAGGTCGCAGTCATCGAACACCAGCAGAGGACTCTTCCCGCCGGTTTCTAAAGTGATGTTCTTGAGGTTGCCGGCTGCTGCCCTCATGATCGCTTTGCCGGTCACTGTGCTTCCAGTGAAAGCGATCTTATCGACATTTGGATGAGCAGATAGACGAGAGCCAGCACTCCTGCCATATCCGTTGACGATGTTGACGACGCCTGGCGGGAAGCCGGCTTCTTTGATAAGTGTCGCAAGATACAGTGCACTAAGAGGCGTTTGCTCCGCTGGCTTCAGAACTACCGTGTTGCCGCAGGCCAGGGCGGGTCCGAGCTTCCACGCAGCCATCTACAAGAAGTCAGTCCGATTCGGCACGATGTCAAGAATAAGACTGTACCATGACCGGGAAGTTCCATGGAATTATTTGCCCGCAAACACCTAAACCATGTTAGCAACATTTACATGTGCATGGGCTTTTGCTTTAACGTACCGAGTGGCTCATGTTTCGTGTAAGCCAGCTTCGCCTTCGAAGTCTCAATTGTCTGGCCGTAAATTTTATCCGCCCAGCCAGCGTAATATCTGAACACAGAAACAGTCTCGCCGATGTCCTCATCCAAAGCTTGTTGGTATGGCTTGCCGTTGTCCCAAGCGTCTATGGTCGCAAGGATGTGTGCGTTCTTCTCACAGAGATCGCCGAGCTTCCAGAGCAATGCTCCACGATCAGCCGCGGAGATGTCGCGCCATTCGGATGACTTGAACGCTGCACGGGCAGCCTTTACTGCTTCATCGATATCTTCCTCTCCGCCGGCGGCAACTTTAGCGATGACAGTCTCGTCGAATGGGTTGATTGACTCCAGTGTTTCGCCAGATTTTGCGGAGACAAATTCGTTGTTGATGAACAGGCCTAGTCGGTGTCAGCAAGATCGCACTACATATTCATTTCAAGTCGTATAGAATGCATTGTCTTGTATTCATTCAGACATGGTCTTGAAGATACGCAGTGCGGAGCAACGGACCAGTAGGTTGCACCCAGTGAGTGCCATTGGGCGCGGTGAGCTTGATTGATTCAGCCATAGCGTAGTCGATGTGTTCCAGATAACGAAAGGTGGTGTTGCTCCGGAAACGATAAACGGCTTGGGGAGGCACTGATTACAGCTATGAGGGAGGCGTCGGCGGACATTTTGTACCTTACTCTTTGCTCGCCTCAGTCTCGAGCTGCGCAACCCCGCACCCAGCTACACGCCTGGTGATTTGGCCTCTAGTCATTCGCAATGAACCTGCTGATGCCTATCAGCATGCTATCTTGGGACGGGAACGGCACTTCTGTAGCAGCTGGTCATGGTGGCGTAGGTTTGGACGCTAGCCGCCGAGATGCCCTCATCAAGTTAGCATCACCCTAGTCAATGCCCCACACAAAATGCCCTTGAAATTGCCATATTCGGCATAGATCCATGACCTGAATCTTAGGCCAACACCGACCTCGCAGTCTTCCAGGTTCATCGACAGGTGCGCACGCGGCTTCCAGCCTAATGGGTCAGCCTGCTAGACGCTCACGGAGGCGAGCACGAATGGCTCTGATGCAATTACTCTCCGCGATAAGTAATCGAACGCGTGTACGGCGATACAGTCCACTGTGGCAGGCGCTGAACATGCCCTGGACGGTCGGAAGTCTCCCTCCGCGGACTCATTCTGCCTTCCGCGGTTTGCAAGCGCAACAGCCTCAATGCGGTTGTGTCGGCGCCATAGACGCCTGAACGCACGCCCGCTAAACCATGCATTGACCGACCTCAGCAGTTACGAAGCTAAGGCTTCGAGTCTGGGGCCCCAGATGTGGCGTATCAGGCTCTAGG
>JUDZ01008737.1:0-11346 GCA_000812845.1 Stagonosporopsis tanaceti | reverse complement strand
CCCCCCCCCCCCCTGCACTGCGAGAACATTCGCGATCTGGCCAACACGCGTCAAACCTGCACACAGACACGCAGCACACAGTATCCAAACCGAACCCTGGAGATCCGGAGGTCTGACGGAAGTGGCGCCGTCAAACAAGCTTCTTCTGTCAATCACGCATCCACATATTGCGGCAATTTCCGGGCATGCAAAGGTCATCTGGCATCTAACACGATCACAACGCAGGATATGATGCAATCGATTCGAGGAGTGTCAAGAAGTGTCTCGAGGACACTGAACAATGGTCTGTAGATTGATTTCTGTATGGTACCAAATAATACCCTGGCAGGATGAAAGAGTGTGCGTCAACGAAAAAGGAGATGTGAAATAATGAAAATGCCCTAGAAGCCAGCCCGTACAGTAACGTCTGCGGGCAAACAGACGTCTGCAGGCATGCAACTTCGTGAGGTCGAAAACCTCTTCGAGATACGAGAGTCCATGAGCTACTCTTCGTGTGCGAGTTGAGACTGCAAGAAGCCTCTCGCTTACCAGTGGCAGATGCCGCCCTCGCTGTCGTCGACACTCCAGGTGCCTGCGAGACCGACAACTTCAACGGCTCCATCGAGACCTTCCTTGACCTTGCCGAGCCTGGCAATGCCAGCATCACCCGGGCCGTTGCCGAGCAGCCGGCGTGCCCAAGCATCAATGGCGGGCTCACCAGTCTCATCGCGGGCTTGCTTTAGGAAGGGGATGAGGGCAGTACCGCCGGTACCGCGGAGTGCTTTGCTGCCACTGTGCTGCACCGTGTTTGCCAGATTGACTGGTTGAGGCTGGTTCATAGCCTGCTTTGGCGCTACCGTCTTGCTCTCGCGGGATTTGATGATGATGTAGCGTGACACCAGCTGAATGTGCTTGTCACGGAGTGTCCGCAGCATAGCCAAGCAGGCATCATATGCTGTGGTTAGAGCGCGGTTGTTCCGGTTTGCTTCGACGAGCTCCCGGATATTGGCCACGCGCTCAACGGCCTCGAGGAACCTGCGGTGCGGTCCTGGCATGTAATTGCGCATCTCCGCGATGAAGTTGTTGTTCGGTGCTCCGACTGCAGGTGCATCTGTTGGCTTGCTGCCCGTTGGGCGGTGCTCTACACCCAGGACAATATCGAAGAACTGGATCACTGAACTCTGTGCATTGCTGCCACCACCAAACTGGACATAAGGTTGCTGGCCCGTTCCGTCGTCAAACTTGACTCCGTTGGGCAGACCCGCGTCGGCCATGTTCTTGCTGCCTGCAAGGAACGGGCGAATGCGGTGATAGAAAACGTGTGGGTCGCAGTTCTCATACATGCGCTCTAGCAACACACCAATCTCGTCCAGGCGCTCAGCGAACGTACGAAGGCATTCTGCAACTGCGGCAGTATCGTTGTGTCTGGCAGCTGCAATTGCTTCGATCATCATAGGGATGACAGGTCCTGCACGTGCTTCGATTGCCACCGACACCAGGTAGAACCACGATTCGTCCAACGAGCCGGTAAAGGTCATCTGTGTCGCCAAGTTCTCGAGGCTATCAGCTGGCTCGTTGCTGAAAAGCGGACGCCAATTCCACAGGCAGACGCCAGCATACGTGGCTACGGCTGGCATTTCGAGGTGGCGACATGTTTCCAGGAATGGAATAGAAATTGATGGAGGCACGACATCAGCGGGTCTGTCACCTCCCCAAATGTACGCGTGAGCGAAGAACCCAAGTATGGAATACGCTCGCTGCCATTCGGGCTGTGTAAGGAGGAGGTCGGTGGACAGCACGGGTAGAGCATCGATTACCCGTCGAAGTCGCTTAGTAAGGATCAAGCCTTGAAAGTTGCGGACAATGGTCTCCCAAGGCTGGTAGTACTGATCGGGAAGGACGTCGAGTGGAAGCTCCGTAGGCAAGAAGCCATTCTGTGGAGAGACGCCATAGTCGCTTAGCCGGGGAATCGGCGGAAGCATTGTGGAGGAGAGCGTTGTGGCAACGATTTCCAGGTAGTGGATCCGAGCAGGTAGGTATTTGAGGAAAAGAAGCTACGGATACGCGCGGGTAACCCTGATGTAGCGCCCGCTGCCTTTCTAAGCAACGAGAATTTCCAGGCCAAGTTTGCGTCGCGTGATGGAGGCTAACCCCGGTGAGCTTTCTGGAAGGGCAGCCCTGGGCCGCGCGGCGGTTTCCGAGCACGATCGGTAAAAGTAGAATGCTGTGCCTGCAGAAGCAAAGAGGGGATTGCTGCAGGAGGACCGGATCGTCCTGGCTATATTGTGCGGGAGAAAGGAGAGTGCTGAGGTGTGTGGGGGACTACTGAAGCGGAGTGGGTGGTACCATGGTTTTGGGTGTATTCTTAGTTCGCTTATAGTTGGGAGCGCCGGAGGCAATAAGGCAATGGCGACCTAGATCTTACAAAGGCTATGTTTCGAAGGCAAAAGAAACACACGTGCAAGAAGGCGTTGCAGACTCTCTCTTCCTCTCATTCTTACAGGTCCGCGGCCGATGAGAAAAGAAAACCTTGCGCATGATCGATCGGGCAATCAGCCGATGCAATGAGTGTTGCAAGGCGTCAGCGATTACTCGAATTCGTTGTTGCCAGAATGTCCGAAATCTAGACGAACATTAGCAATCCTGTTACCTAGCGGGAACCAGACAGTCTATGATTTCAACGTTTACATGTGGGACCAACAGGCCTTCGGCGAGCCTGCGCTAGCCACATTACGCTCGCGCGCCTTCCATGCGCCAGGGTCCAGTGTTGCGAAATCGCTCTCATGCTTGGCGTGAACAGTGTTTGTTGAGGGTTACAGGTGCAAGCCCAAAACCCAACAGACAACATAGGGCTGTCATGTGTATGGAAGCAAATACAGTCCACTCCACACAGACCCCTGTCTGGTCTGCACGTATCTGAGACGGGGGGTTATGTCAGGAGAAGAAGCCAGGCCATTCGTCCGTGCGCTAGAGCAAGCGCTAGAACGCCGCCTAGAGCTTGAGGGCTGCAGATCAGGTACACATACACATGCACTGCAAGTCAAGGCTGTGAACGGTGAGACACGCGAGCAACACGTCGCAGTGTGTGAACCTTTGTATATCCCGTAGGCCGTCACCACATCATCATGTTCCTGCCTATCCAATAGCCCTCATCGTCCCTCCAGATGAAGATAAAGCCACAGCTTTTCTGGGTATAACATCTACAATGAATGCATGCGAAAGGAAGATACATAACAAGCTCTGCGATGCGCAAAGCTGAACCGTCCGCGCCACCCTCAAACCGTTATTAGATAGTTGTAAGTACTCATGATATGCTGACATAGCTGGCTGGTGCCATAAGGTTGGAACGCTGATCCGATTCGTAACGGCTAGCGCGTTTTCTGCTTTACTTTATCAGTGATACGAATAGTGATCTTTGAATGTTAACCTACAAGACTGGCGATGGCCGCCGCCGAGGCAAGGTCAGGCTTGCCAGAAACACTGCGCTGCGCAACGCGAGGAAGACTGCTTGCAGCGTTGGCTGGGGCCCCGTTGGCCGCTCGCTTGACCCCCGCTCCACCGGGGCCGGGCGGGCCACTGACCGTCGAGTGGCGTCGAGGCGCGTTGGTCTTGACTGGGGAGCTGCTTGGCACCCGTTGGTTGTTGTTGGCTGTGGTGCCATTTTTGGCACTTGGCCCAGGAGGCTCAGGAAGGGGCCGCACCCGGGGTTGCGGAGCCTGAGCAACCGGTGCTCTCTTCACGGGGGATGCAGTGCTCACAGGAGGATTGCCGATGGGTCGTCGTCCGGCGTTCCTGCGAACTCCAGTAATGAATTCGTGCTGCATTGCCTCGTCCGGACGCATGCGGCGCTCTGGGTCCCACCGCAGACAGCGTGCAATGAAGTCTAAGAAGGCTTCGTCATCACATTTGAGTGCTTGCTGCAAGGTTTTCGAGCTTGGTCGGCGCCGGCGCCCCTTGGTCGAGACAGTAACCCTTGGTTTTCCAAGTGAGTCGAAGAAGAGCTTTTTTCTGCTGCTCTTCTCGATAAGGTGTTTTTCCGGAGGTCCAAAGATCTCCATGATACAAGCAAGTTGTTCTTGCTCGTTCTCGCCAGGGAAGATGGGGTAGCCGGTGAGAAGCTCTGCGAGGATACAGCCGAGACTCCACATATCGATCGGCAGGCCATAGCTCATACCCAGTATAACTTCCGGCGAACGATAGAAGCGCGACTGGATGTAAGTATAGACCTTCTCGTTCTCGAAACAGCTAGATCCAAAGTCAATGACCTTGATCTCCGAGTGCAGTGGATGCGCGAGCAGAATGTTCTCGGGTTTCAGATCGCAATGGATCACCCGTTGACTCTTCAAGAGAACCAGAGAGCTCAGCATCTGCTTGCAGAAACGGCGAATAAGACGCGTAGAGAAGCCCTTGAACTCATGTGCCTTGATGAACTCGTACAAGTTCATGCCAAGAAGCTCGGTAGATATGCAGAGATGTCCACGGAAGTAGAAACTCTGGGTGAAGTTGATCATGCTGTGCTTGTTATCGGGATCCTGTTGAATAAAGTTAGCGGAGCGATAGATGAACAGATGGTGAACGTACCCATTCGCGCAGCTTTTGCAAGATGTTAACTTCGATCAAAGCCTGCTGATGGAATCGCTTCTTGTTGCGGATGATCTTGATGGCCACAAGGCCTCCTGTCTTGTGATCGACGCAGCGCACGACCTGTCCAAAGCTGCCCTTGCCAAGCAAGTCGACGACCTCGTACCGATAGGCGAGATGGTCGCCAAAGACTATGTTGTAGTCTCCGCGATCGTCATCATATCCAAAGTTGGCCGTCTGCGCGTTGAGGTCACCGACATGTTTCTTGGCATTCTTCGTGCCGCAGAAATAGACCTCTTTGTAGTCGATAATCTCGCCTCTTTCAAAGATGTTCAAATTGACCATCTGTAGAGCCTGTGCTGGCGTGACGCGTTCTTGAGGCACAGCACGCTTGCGAAGTGCATCAACGTCACGTGCCGCATTCTCGAAGTCCTTGCGTTTAGACGCGAGCTTCTTCATCTCCTCGTCCGCCATCAGGTCATCTCTGTCCAGATTTGGATCCAAATTGCGCGCCCTAAGTACGTTCGAGGAACCCTTTGAGCCGAGCATTCTCTGCATTGATGGCAGAATCGACGAGCTTGGTTTTGCAGAAGGCTGGCTGGCTCCTGTTGCATTGTAACCCGATGCTGTCTTCGATACAGGGGCCTTCGAAATCTTGCGTGCGGAGGTTGCGTCTGAATCATTTTCAGTGGCGATCGTGGCGGCGGACGGCTTACGTCGACCAACTTCTTGCGACGCGCGCGTACGACTCGCGTTAGATTCTGGAGTTGGGCTCGTGTTGATGGCGCCACTCCAAGTCGCTGAAGCTGGCAAACGAGGTGGAGGCATGTCGCTATGTTTCGGTGGTGGTGGAGCAGCAGCATCTGCTTGCTGATTCCCTTTGCGGTTTGGCTGGTTTTGAGAAGGATGAGACGCTGTTTTCGAGTTGCTTCGCCGCCAACCACCCAAACTCAACTTACGCCTGAGTGACGTACCCGATGAAGGGGTCTCCGGCTCTGTCGAGGTGGACGTCTGCGTAGAGTCGATCGTGTTGCTCTTCTTCAGGGGGCGTACGCTAGCGGCTTTCATATTTTGGAGCTCAACATCCTTCTCATTGGATTGAAACTCGCCGCTCGGGCGGGATTGCAGTCGAGTGAACTCGTCACTACCCTTCGACAATGAGGTCGAAGAAAATGGAGTCGTGGTTGCCTGTCGCCCGGGAAGCAGAGTCGGGACTGGCATTGAGGCTATTCCATTTTGTGTACTGTCCTTTGCATCTTGACCCCCTCGCAGGTTGATGGCGGAGCTGCTGCTGCGGATGTGTTTGCCAAAGTCGTACCCACTATAGCCGCCTGAGAAGAAGCTTGTCTTCGAGGCTGTCATGGGTGTGCTGGGTGTCTTGTTCGTGGCGCGTTTTGGCGGAGGCGTAACATTGCGTTTGTCGGCCTCGTTGGAGCGAGCCGAGAACGAAGAGATGCGGTTGCTGACTGGAGTGTCGAGAGGTAGTAAGTTCAATGGTGGCAATCTAATCGGCTGCAAATCCTTCTTGCTTGAATGCTGCATTATCGGCGTCCTGTCGGCTTCTGCGCTGGCGCCTACGGTGAGACCACGTCTATGCCTAATAGATCCAGTGCTCGAGTTCAAATGTGACGTCTCGTTGCCCACGCGCTCGGACCCTCGATTCGCATACGTATGCTGATTGCCCGGAGGCGGCTGGTTCGTTAGGGACGAAGGGGTGCTGGGCTTCGCGCCTGCAGTCGAGAACGAGAATGTCTGGCGCTCAGGGTCTTTCGGCGATTCGTAGGCCTTGGGGATGGCCGGAACGGGTGGCACGTCTTCTGTTTCACCCCCAGCTGAGCTGTGGACGTTGCGTGGCTTCGCAGTAGGCAGCCTGGAGCTTTGCAGAGTAGGATTAGTACGCAGTGGTATTGAAGAACCACCAACTTTCAAGGAATTGATGCTGGATGTTGAGGACAAAGAGATGCCTGAAGCGTACGATTTACGGTTCTGTTCTGGCGTTGCACGCGCAGAAGACGGTGTTTCACTCTTCCTGATTGATATCCCGGGAGATTGACTGAATGCCTGGTCGTCAAAGGTGAAGTCACCCTGCGGCGTGGGAGGGCCGACCGGCCCGCCAGGGACTGGAATGTTTGGGTTCATGGACATACGCTTTAGCCTTCGAGCATCTGTTGGGCTGATCGTTCTGGCTCCCAAACCGAAGTGATGAGGCACGGTAGACTGGCGTTTACTCGCGGACGAAGAAGGCGTTTGTTCACGCTGGCCCTGGGCGGGTGATTTGCCCGGCGAGCGGCCGCTGAAACCAGGCATGGATCCTTGGTCTGGAGTCAGCGAGTGCGCAGACATATGCTGTCCAGACGCCTGTCGTGAGGGCGGCTGGAGTGACTTTGCCTTCACAGTCCGCGCAGCACTCGGAAGGCGCTGTGTTGCGTTGGGTGGATTTGGGGTTGCCGCCAGTGTCTCTCGTCGGTTGCCGTGGCTCTTGGACGGCGAACGGCCCAGACCAGGCTGGTCCAGACTGCCGTTCACCGAACGGGGCGACCCCTCGCTGCGAGTCTCAAAGGTGCCCATAGGCAACATGCCAGGGCCCACACTCTTGCGCGGTGCACGTGCTGCGGGATTGGGAGCAGTGGGTGCGGGGAACTGGCTCTGGCGCCTCGTTCGGATGGCCATGTTGGTCGTTGGTGCTGGCATGGCTGTGCTGTCTGTGAAGGCGGGCGGGCCGCTCGCGGGCGGCTTGGAGGGGTTCGTGGTGCCGGGCTTGCGGGTGTTGGACTGGCTGAAGCGGCGCATGAACGAGCTGCTGCGCGAGGGGCGAGTGTCGGTCTGGGCGGCAGTGAATGGCTGCATGTTCGAAGCGGCGGTGCTGCTCGGCGGGGCGGTGCTCTTGAAGCCGCCAGGGGCAGGGAAGTCGCTCAGATCGGGCTCATAGGAGAGGCTGTTGGCGAAGTCGTCGAAGTTGACGGCGGGGAGGAAGTCGTACGAGGCGCTGGCCTCGGTCGAGTCGTCGGTCGCGGCGGTCTGCTGCTGCTGCTGCGGTGGCTGCGGTGGCTGCTGCTGTGGCTGCTGCTGCTGCTGGGCAAAGGCGAGGCGTGGCTCGGGGTTCGTCGGGGCCGCGTCGGTCCTCGTGGCTGGCTGGGCGGGCAGGTACGGGCGGTTCTCGAGGGAGGCTCCGCTGGCAACCCTGTGCACGGTCAGCTCCTTCCGTCCCCAGCGCGGCGCGGCTGCAACGACCGACCTGTGCTTGGAGAAGTCCTGCGGCGGCCCGCGGGGGCCCAGCGGCACTTTGGCGATGCGGCGCTGCGAGCCCAGCGGCCTGCTGTCGGGCAGGCCGGGGCGTGCGGCGGAGACGGCGTTGGAGGCACTCGCCTTGCGCAGGCGGCTGCCGTTGTCGCCCGTCTTCTGGAACTTGCGCACGCGGTCGTCTGGCACAATCAGTACAATGGCTGCGCGGCAGCAGGGCGGCGGCGGGGTACCTGTCGAGCCGCTCGAGTCCTCGGACACGGTCGAGCCCGGGTTGTGGTGGGCGTCCATGGCGGGCCCTCGACGCGGCGCGGGCTGCGCAGACACTGGCGACTGCACGCAGCGGCCCGGGCACAGCTCCAAGCAAGCACCCGCACCGGCGCGGCTGGCAGCCCGGCAGGCTCAACGGGCGCGGCGGGCGCGGCGGGCGGTGCGAGTCGGGGCTCCAAGCAGCGAGCCTGGGGAGCGGCGCAGGCTATGCGGACATTTCGAGGCAGCGGTCGGCGGTGAGGGCAGAGCGAGGCGGGCAAGGGGCGGCCGGGGCGTGTCTTGCCGGGTGCCTGCAGAGTCGACGGGGCGGCGGGGTGTGCTCGGGGAGGGCGAGTCGCATGCAAAGGGGGAGCGCGTCGCGAGCGGACGTTGTCTATCAAAGTCCCCAAAGCCGCCGCACCGTACAGCACTGAGCAGACGACTGGCCTGCCGCTAACACAACCCCTGCCGCCGGCCTGCCCAAGCCGTGCGCTGATTCGGCGCCGCAGCCCAGCGGACGCTATCAAAACACTGCCCTCACCCGGGGAACGCGCGCATTGTCCATGTCCTGCATTTCTGCATTCTGTGTGCGCTGGCTGCCACGGCGCCCTGATGGCCGTTGCCGAGCGGCGCGCGCTCACGCCTCAGACAGCACGCAGTGCCCGTCTGTTTGCAGTGCTGCCGTCGTCGCCGTCCGAGACGCCAGGCTCGCTGCACGACAGCACCGCGCCCAACTCTAATGCCCCTAGCGGTAGCACGGCACTGAGCATGTGCACGGCATCGTAAACCCTGATCGACGCCGTTGTTTGTTTTCTCATCTCTCCTCGGGGTGCCGGCCTCATTGGGCAGCACCGGCAGCGGGCGGGCAACGCAGCTGCGCCGTCTGCGACACTCTCGGCGCCCTGCTGTCACGTAGCTTTGATCTTGACATATGGCAAGCAGGTCACGCTCCGAGTGTTGACGTCTTGCTCCCGTGGTGTTACCCGCTGCCCGACAGGGGTCTTCGCGTGGCTGCCGAACGCCATCGCCAAGCCTATGCTTGTTCACATGCAACTGCGTCATCCACACGACGGCGTCAAACGGCATCAAGCCGAGTCGTAGCCATCACGGCGAACAAAGAGCTAGAACACCGGGATTCGTGAACATGCGTAGAACTTCTGCATCCGTCTGAAATCAAAACAAAACGACGTCTCCACCGGCTGGCTCTCCGCGCTCCTCCGCACGAAAGAGGCAGCAGCGCGTTTCTCCATCATTACACTTCTGTGACCTGCCCATGTGCATCGACGCAGATCAGGTGTTTGTCCCATCACAGTGAACCCTCTCTCAAGCTAAGAGAGACACGGCTGGAACACAGCCATGAGCGACGGAAACGCATACTCGTTCGCCAACAGCGACACACCGATACCCGTCGTTCAGATCCATCCAGCAGACTCTCCGGGGCCTCGAACGCCGAACCCGGGACAGAGCTCACACCGTCTCTCGGCCAGCAAGCTCAAGGACAAGCTCGAGTCACTTGGGGACAATGTGAGTCGCGAGTCGACAAGTAAGATGGGTGACCGCATGATCAATCTGTGAGTTTGCAGACGAATAAGCATCACCTCGTAATCGCTCACAACCACAGCCTCCTTTCGCAAGTCCTGCCCAGCGAGGACCCGTCCTCGACATACCCTCCAGATGGCGACTCGAATACAGGTCCCCAGGTCAAAGACCGTCGCTCACGTAACTACGTTGAGCGCCCGAATTTCAGCCTTCCAACCATGTCCTCGAACTTCCGGCGCTTCAACTCGCGCATTGGCGTGGCATTCGTCTTCCAGAACCGGCTGATTCACCTCTTCACTTGGAGACAACCCACTCAGACGCTATCCTTCCTATTCATGTATACGTTCATCTGTGTCGACCCATATCTGATCCCCGTCCTTCCTCTGGCATGCTGTCTCTTCTTCATCATGGTACCCGCCTACCTAACGCGGCATCCACCACCGCCAATGTCCTTCCCGACGGACCTGTACCCTCTCGGCGGCCCTCCACTCGCAGACGCGCCGACCATCAAGCCAGCACCAGAGTTCAGCAAAGACTTCTTCCGCAACATGCGCGACCTGCAAAACTGCATGGAAGACTTCTCCCGCGGCCACGACGCTGTCCTTCAATTCCTCATACCGCTAACCAACTTCTCCAACGAAAATCTCAGCTCCCTTCTCTACATCTTCCTCCTTCTCGTCTCCTGCGCGCTCTTCCTAGTCTCTCACCTCCTTCCATGGCGGTTCATCTTCCTTGTCCTTGGCTACAGCGCAACTGCCATGGGTCATCCCACCATCCAAGACCTCCTCGCAACCCCCGAGAACGAAGCCCTGATCACGTCCACCGAGCAAGAAGGGCGCTCCCTCCTGCTCAGCGCAAGCAAAGCCGACATCGAACTGCAAACCAGCCAAGAATCACGCGAAGTCGAGATCTTCGAGCTGCAGCACCGCCCCCTTCACAACGCTGCCGGCGAATACGAACCCTTCCTGTTCAGCCACTCGCCCTACTCCCCCCTCTCGCCCGCGCGTATCAGCGGCGACAGACCGCGAGGCTGCGCCTTTTTCGAAGACGTCCTCCCGCCGCGCGGCTGGCGCTGGAGCGACAAGAAGTGGACGCTCGACCTGCTGAGCCGCGAGTGGGTCGAAGACCGCTGCGTGACGGGCGTCGAGGTCGAGATCGAGGGCGAGCGCTGGGTCACGGATCTGCACTACGAGGTGCTGGAGGACGGGGAGCGGCCGCGCCACGACCGCAAGAAGGGCAAGAGTCGCGATGTCGGCGAGCAGGAGCGCGAGGTGCTGCGGCGCGCGTGGGAGAGCGGCCGCCCGAGTCGCAAGGGCGAGTGGAGACGCAGACGCTGGGTCAGGACCGTCGAGCGCGTGGGTACCTCGTAGTTCGCGTTGTACCGCAATCTCACTCTCGTTCTCCCATTCCAAACCCACAATCTTCACCCGTGTACCCACCCCTTTTTTCTCCACCCCAACGCACTTCCCCCCTCCCCTCTTCTCCCTAAAATCTATCTACATATCCCTCCCCTCCCTCCCAACCCCCCATCAAAATCACGTGACGGTCTTGTGGTGTAAGTCCCCCCTACAACCCAACACCCACCAAACCAAAAAATCCTAATTCCAAATCCAGCTAGTGGTATGATGTAAGTCCCTCTTCCTTCCCTCCTCAACGCCAAGTTGGGTGAGAGCAAAATGGCTAATGCAAGACTCCAGTCTCGCTTAGGGTACCTAAGTATACGTGCGAGAGGCCCCGCGTTCGAGTCGCGGCAAGACC
>JUDZ01008736.1:0-11308 GCA_000812845.1 Stagonosporopsis tanaceti | reverse complement strand
TCCTCCTCCTCCTCCTCCTCCTCCTCCTCCTCCTCATCATCATCACCACCGACCAGGCAATCCGCATCTTCTTCATGGCATCATTCACTGCACCCTCAAAATTGCTGGTCACGCCAGATGTTGTTTCGAATGTAACCCGGCACGGATAGCAACACATCTTGGAGGGATGTCAAACACTTGACGAAACATGCAGCTCCCATTCCTGTGTCTCCTTCTATCGTGCCGGCTCACGCCTGACTGAAGTCGGTCTGCAGATGGGAAGCCCAGGGTCGAATTGGTGTCCTTTACATGTACATAGCGGGCGACGAGGTACTGTCTCTTCCGAGACTGGCAGGCGATGAAGCCAGTAGCCTAGATCCTCTCGCCTTTTTGCCTAGTTCCAAAAGGCTTATATCATTGTCTAGTGTGATCATAAGGCATAGTACAACAGCACTCTGGGCATCGGTTGCTGACGCCAATGAGGGCCGCACACACTGTTGATTCGCTCGGTAGTTGCTGCAGCTTATCGGATTCCATTTCAGCCTGACAAGGGCGTTGAACTGCCGACAGCTCTGCAAATGCAATGGCCGCCACAGCATCGTCAGCCTTCGGCAGGGTCAGATTTGAGTTGTTTTCAGTCTGCCTGGCCTCGCGCTATCCCAGCCTATCTGTACGGTATGGAAGTACAGGCTCTTTGCAGTTCTCAGAACCACAGCGAGCTATGGGCGTTCGTGAATAGGAAGCCTGAGCGGATATCATATCTGATTGCAAGGGAGCTGAGAGTTGCGAATGCTACTCTCCATTATGGAATCTAAGCGTCCATCAGCGCTAGACCTGATTGACGGCCGCATTCTCCGCTTCGGGTTGGCTTCTTGTCACCATGTATGCACCTGTTTGGGATGCGTGCTTTCTTCCTAAACCTGTGAGCACTCTGGATCCATACCCTTCAGCATGCACTTCCTGGCGGCTTTGCAGTAGTCTATCGTACGGCACGATCTCATGTGTTGACCAATCTCTTGTGGCTAGAAAGCAGTACTTATACAACACATGCATATACTTATGTTCGAGGCACTGTATATTCAGGGGCGGCTAGTGAACAGCCACATTTGCCTTATCATTCGGATAGAGAGCGAGCCAGGCAGCTAAGCCCGCAACATAGACAGGGCACTTCTCAAAGAACAATCAAAGTCGTAACGTTAAAATGAAAAACACAACTATCAGCCAAAGGATGAAATCCACGCATGTGTATCGTGGCTCTCAGCCTCCCCATCACCTTTGCACCTTGACTCCTTATTTGAAAGACATTCTCGAATTTGTGGAGAAAACGGCTGTACAGGCGCTACAGCTAATACGCGGGCAGATACAACAGCAGCACTTTAGCGTAGGCGGCCGCAGTAGCCGCCGCGTACCTCTGCCAGCCGTTGTTCTTGTGTGAGTCTGCGTAGTCGCAGATGCCTCGCACAACTACACACGGATGCTCTTGCATCACCCCAGCGGCTTCCATCTCAAAACAGATTACGTCGTGCTCTTGCTGGATCCTGTTACGTTCCGGCGCAGAGATTTGTAGCTGATTGCTCGACGCAATATTGCCGAAGTGAACGTACGGCGTGTCCACCACGCGCCAGGCTGCGTGCCCTCGAGCCTCGCGTCTCGTCATGAACCGTTCGTCGCAGGATGTCAAGCAGTCCTCTGCAACTCCGCCATGATGTGGATAGTCATCTACAAAGAGTCTATCGGTATCCGGGCCCGGATCGTTGTACTGGTGCTGAAGCCCAAAGCCGAGTCTACTCCGCATATGCATCAGGACCTGTGCGATATTTGGATATTCTCTGCCTTGCGCGCGGAGGTTATTGACTGCGACCATCAGATTGGCAGGAACGCCGGGCGTCCAGCCACGATAGTTCAATACGCCTGGGTTTTCCCATGCGCCTCTGTCGTACTGAATTACTCCGCCATAATTACCATATGGTGAGCTGACACACACGTCCCCAAGTACGATCTCTGAGGCCGCACCAGCTTGCCCATACCTAGGCACGCCACCAGCGATGCCAACCAGGATGAAGTATTTGATGTTTGGGAACCCAGCGGCCATCCTCGCCGCAAGTGCTGATGCGGCATTGAGTCCTATCTGACTTTGTACTCCCATAAGGACCAAGTGTTGTCCGATTCGACCACCAGTATAGTACGCTTGCTGGTATCCAACCTGGTGTTCATCTTCCAGCACGAGTCTTGCTGCCTCCATCTCCAGTGGGAGGGGGCAGATCCATCCTATTGTATAGTGGTGATTTGGGGGCATTGCTACGATTGTGTTCTTGGATCGACAACTTCGTGAAGAAAACCTTGGAAGCAAGTTGTTGGTAGAAGTTGTCGTTAAAGTCGTTGGGGGCAAGAGCGAAAAGCGCTTCAGATGAGGCAGCTCCAGCCCTTGACTGTATTTCAGCCTTGTCACCTACGCCCTCCCATTTCCCCGCTTTGACACGTCAGCCAGGCTTATCTAGGTCTCTATTCAATCACCAGACCGTCGAACATAGTGCTAGAAAGACTCTAAGTCGTCTGCATCCAACACGTGCTCTCACATGGTAACACCTTTGGTTTGAAGAGATCCAGCCTTGGATCTCGAGAGCCTCAAGAGCCCAGCCCAGCTGCTCCAATAAAACCATAAAGCAAGAGTTGCAACGGTTAGTGGAATGGAAAGAGCCCAGTACACCCAGAAATGACGCGAAACAGCGAACGAGGATTCACCAACGCTCCTTTGAACCTCAAAGGAGAAGAAATTGGTGCCAAAGATTGTCTTTTGGAAGGGGTCTGTCAGCAGATACGAACATGTGACAGACGCTTTAGGCACTTACGGAAACGAAGGTCGCTGGTAAAAAAGTCATCGTGACCACAGCAATTGCCTTCATCGCTGACGCCTCTCTCTTTGCTTCTTCTCCTATCTGTAGCTGGACTTTGCTATCTCTTTGGGCTGCGGCGTTGAAAGCCTAAGGCTGTGAGCTTGAGAAGTTTTCTCTATGATCATTTCCATTTGATGTACTTACAAGGGTGATCTCGTTCTGAATTCGGGCGTTGTTAGCGTCGGACCGGTCAAGTAAGCCTTGCAGGAAGCGGTGCTGGAACTTGAAGCGGCGCCCAATACTATCCCAGTGATTGGTTGCGTTTACTGGGACTGGAATTTTGGTCGTACGGAATCTCTCATGATCATGTTGTATGCTGTTGAGTGATCGTATGGCCACACTGAGAGTTTGGCTGACGTGCACTCCGTGCCTCGCGATCTCGTGCAAAAGGCCGTAATCAGTCTCTTGTGATCTCCTCTAGCGTCAGATTTTAGTTCCACTGCCACTGGCCAAAAAGTGTGATCGAAAGACTTACGGCTTCCCATTGACTGATATGGTTTCTGAGCGACCAGACCGAATCGTCGTACAGCCGCAGGAGTGATTCTGAGACAAGCGAGAACAAACCATAAGGGCATGAGGGAGGAATTTCCTGCGAACAAAGTGCAGAATGAATGTTCACCTGGCACTTCTCCGGCACATCAAAACAGATGAGCGTTGCAGGTCCAGAGTGCGTCCAGCGAGCAAAGAATCCCATTTCATACCACTCCCATCCGTGCCGCAGACTCTGCGGTCCGTGTATAACAGTGTCGGCGTTCCAATGAGTAGCGTTGGAGTGATGGCTAGATACATGTGGTGCGAAGGTTCTTTTCGATTGAAGCTTGCCGTATGTTTGCTTGACAACAAAGCGAGACCAGTGCGCTACGCATGTGTCAGAAACATGCCATATAACAAAAAAGTCTACTCAGGATGCGTACCGTACATTTCGACGGCCCCGGTTCCATCCAGGCGAACGTCGTATCCACAGAAGCCATTCGATTGGAGGTACATCCTGTCCAAAAAGAAAGAAGGCATCTCCAATCCCTTTCTGATTTTGGTTTGCAGCTCTGGTGCAATTTTGAAGAACGAACTGGTTGACGTGAATCTTATTTGCTGTCAGGCTGTATACTGTATCATCTCGTTGGCATCGTACATGACTTGGCCCAAGCCAGCGTGTAGACTCTATCACCCGGTCAGTCTTGCCTTGATATGTTTAATGCTTTACTTGCCTGTAACACCTCGTCCCATGCTAGTTCTCGGAGACGATATGGAAGAGACGAGGGGTCTGGTGACCCAAGTCAAGATTATTCTTCACATTTGCAACGTTATATACTTGCCTAGCTGAACGAGCCGAACTTTTTCTGTCATGACCAAGATATTCAAGGTTAGAGCGGTAGATAGCCTTTCGCACGCGCTAGATCTCTACTTGTAGACGACGTGCAAACAAGGCTGATACCCCGAGCCGGTGAATGATCGCGCGCAGGCACACTTGGCTCCAAAGATGAACCACACGGCTGCTCGGGAGTGTCAGACTGCAGATATTGCGCCACAGAATCTGTCACCAGGACGCTCATATCATGCTGTGCAAGATACTGTGGCTGGTCCCCAGTATGGAGGGCTATGGCAGGATCGAACATCGTGAGCCAAAAGATCAGCGACAAATACTGGCCTCACAATATGTTACTCTAATACAATGATTCTTACAAATAGTAGTTAAGTGGGAACCTGTTGATTGAAGCAGACGAACCATTAGGTAGAGGTGAGAGATCTGGCTGGCAAACCCCATATAAGTACGCGTTCGAAGGCTGACTGAGAGTATTGCCAATGGGCATCATGATGATTTCTCGCTACAAAAGGCTCTCATTGACAGGTCATGTCAAACGCTTCAAAACGCAGAGCATTTTACAAAGCAGACAGGTGTGAAACAACAAGAGAAGTCAACACCTAAGATTCGAGGAAGTTCATGGGGCACGGACCTCGAGGCTAGCCGTGGAAGCTCCAGACACAACCGCGTTCCATCCACTTGTTCTGGGCGCATTCACAACCGCGTTAACGACTACCTCCTCACAAATAATCGTCAAGTCTTGTAGCTTCAGAACGTTCCATCGTTACCCCAAGCAGAAGATTACGTCTTGCAAAGCGCTTGATAACCTGCAAACATGCCTCAACAAGGTACGGCACATTCGCACTTCAGCGCGTCGCGCTCTCCCCAGCATGTAGCTTCAGAGCACTGATCGAGGGGCAGCAGCGAGAGCATTCTCGCAGAAAGATCTCCCACCATCCGTCGAGGCCGCCTACTACCGCAAGTGCATCGAGCTGCGCCGGCGCATCAACGACATCGAGGACAACAACGATGGCACAAGACAACGCATTCAGCGCCTGAATCGCGGGATCCAAAAGATGCGCCTCGAGCGCGCCTTTCTCCTCGATAGGCTACAAAGGCATCAAGAATACAACCTCGACGATTCAGACAACAGCTCTAGCCCGCCCCCAACACCGACCGACAAGCCCCTTCGCAGCAAGCGCAGTCACAGGAAAGGCACACCACCCGCCACCGGCGCCGGCGCAGCTCCAGACAGCGTGAGAGCGCACTCTGGAGCGCCGAACGCTGCATCGCCCGGCGAGCACGGCTCCCACCTCGCCATCTCGCACCCGCACGCCATCAACCCCATGTCGAGCGCCCAAAGCACGCCCGAACCCTCACGCCACGCCAACCCTTTCTTCAGCAGCATCGGCGCCTCCGCCTCCCCGCACGCCTCCCACTCCGCCGTCAACGGCACCCAGGCCGCTCTGCCACCGCTGCACTCGCTGCCGGGTCTGCAGCCACAGGCCCAGCAGACGCCCACGCCGCGTGCCTACTTCGACCCTGCGTATGATGCCGAGCGCCCCACGCCTGCACCTGCGGAGAGCGAGGGCGGGCGGCCGCGCGCGTACTCGGGTGCGCAGGCGCCGCATCCCGAGGCGCCGCAGAACGGGGATACCGAGATGCGGGATGCGGGGTTCACGAGCGTCAACAATGGCCAGTAGAACTGGCGTCATGCCCGCAATCCACTTGAATGGCGTATGGGGCTCCCAAGGCAGCACAGCGGTTGGAGTCCGTACAGGTTTTGAGGTGCTTTGGGAATGTCGTGGGGACAGTGAAGGCGAGTGCTCATTTCAACAGGGTGCAGATGTAGTGAAGCTTCCTTCATGCATCATGGAAGCTGCAAAGAGGTAACGGTTAGCTCAGACCTGGTGATGGATCCTATTTTCATGGGGTTCAGTAATCTGGACGCGAGCACCAGACACTTTACGGTGCAGCAAGGCGTTAGATTTGGGTATAATTTGCGAAGGCATGGTTTACCACGGACAGCATGGTAAAAGCCTGTATTAGTACTAAGTAGGGATAATGACTGTCAGCGATGCAGAAGATCGTAAATAACATCTCGTTCTGTGATGAGCTAAATGGCTGCACCCAGACTCTAGCACTGCCACTGGGCCCACCGGCTAGTGGAAGCTTGTGTGCACCGCCATACTGCGAGACCCTGCTTTCAAGGAACGAGGTTAGCCCTGTGGATCTTTGTTCCAATAATATGAAACTTCTGGTCGATCTTTTTGGGCAGACACGCGTCGCAGATGAGTGTATCGGCAGCCCACAGCTTAGTCAGTGATGGGCAAACACGCAAGGCGCAGGAGAGATGGATTGAGGATATAGAGTCGTCTCTCGAGGACGTTGATATGGAATAAGCAAACTGGGTCTTGCGAGCAAGCGAATTGGCCCCCAATATGTAGAAACCCGCTCAATTACTCGTCACAATCAGATCTTGGCCGTGGCACCATCATGGTATGCGTAATCATCCAAACATGCGTTTCCGCCGCTTACTTCTGCATCATGAGCTGGACAAACTCGTTGTCTGCGGTATGTTAGCCGAAATTCCTATTTTTGCAAATAAGGCATCTTACAGTCAATGCGGCCATCACCGTCCTGGTCAGCCTCCCTAATCATCTCATCAACCTCATCGTCGGTGAGCTTCTCGCCAATCGAGGTCATGACGTGGCGCAGCTCGGCAGCAGAGATGAAGCCGTTGTTATCGCGGTCGAAGACCTTGAATGCTTCCCGAATCTCCTCCTCGGAGTCGGTGTCCTTCATCTTGCGTGCCATCATGGTAAGGAACTCTAGAAGACGCTGTCAGTCGAGTCTCTCCATGCTTGTAGAACTGAGTCCGTACCGGGGAAGTCAATGGTGCCGTTGTTGTCGGCGTCGACCTCGTTGATCATGTCCTGAAGCTCAGACTCGCTGGGGTTCTGGCCGAGCGAGCGCATGACAGTGCCGAGCTCCTTGGTGGTGATCTGACCTGTAAGACGGCAATGTCAGCTTTGCGCTTCTGGAGGTGCCGTGTGGTAAATGAAGCTGTGCCGCGGCGCAGAGACACTACGGGCTCGTAATAGAATGTTCGTGGCATTTGCAATGCACAATATCGAAAAAGGTCTTTAAGTGTCGTCTGTCGTCGTGCGCTTGTGATTGAGGGGGGGTTACTAACCATCGCCATCCTTGTCCTATTCGTAAGACGGTCAGCAAGCTGTTGTTGATACGAGCGGACGCGGCCACCAGGCAACCGCACGCCGCACACGGGTTAAGAAAATAACAAGTACTTACGAAAAGAGAGAATGCTTCCTTGAATTCGGAGACTTGCTCCTCGGTGAGAGAGTCAGCCTGCGATATTCTGTTAGCACTAGCCTAATTCTTGAGGCTCGCCAGCAGCCTGGCGCTGTGCTGATTTCCAAGGCGGGGTATGGGCGCGGAGGGCAACGCGGGGCTCACACACCATGTTAATTGTGGGATGTGGGTTGGTAGTGGAAGCGTGAAGCAGAGCGGTGAATAACCGGCAAATAAGTGCAGGCTACTGTGGGGGTATATATAGGCCCGGTGTGGTGTGAAGGAGGTTTGGCCGTGTTTGCGGCTGGAGTTGGTGGAGCTCTGGCACGGGCACTTAGCGGTGTTGGAGATTAAGGAACTTGGCCGCCCAGAACGGCAAGGGCGGACGCTGCCCGGCCCCAGCAATCGCGCTCCTGCGGTGATGCGGCTCCAACCGTCAGAAGCAACTATTGCGAACTGCGAAGATCCAGCCTGCTCGTGCGCTCGAGATCCATTGGAGCTTGCGACTGCCATGATAAGTGCGCATTGAAGCTCGCCTGCCCGCCATGTGGCGAGACCGGACCAACCTGTACGCTGCGCAGCTGTGCACTGAATGTGTTCTCGCTGACGTAGCCTGTATAGCTTCATATCCTACCGCCAGTCCTATTCGCACCCACCCCAGAAGAAGACGCGCTACGGCGGATCGAGCACAAATGGCTTCGGCGACGGCAGACGCATGTCGGAGGAGCGGCAGGGGCTCATGTCCAGCGGTGCCTTCGAAGACGACGGCGATGCGGTGATCGAGATGGACTTGCTGCCGCCTCGCTGGCTAGACGTGCAGGACGAGATTACCGATCAGCTCGCAGACATCGCGAAGCAGACGCGCAAGCTCGACCAATTACACCAGAAGCACGTTCTCCCAGGCTTTGACGACGAGGACGTTAAGAAGAAGGAGGAGCGCGAGATCGAGCAGCTGACGCAAGAGATCACAAGAGGCTTCCAAAGATGCCAACAGGCCATTAAGAGAATAGAAATGATGGTGCGCGAAGCAAAGCAGCAGGGGAACATCAACCAGGGCGAGGAGGTCATGGCACAGAACCTGAAAATCTCTCTGGCCACGAGGGTTGGCGAGGTGAGCGCAATGTTTCGCAAGAAGCAGTCTGCTTATTTGAAGAGTAGGCAATCTACCCCAGGCCCTTGTAACCTCCAGCTGACATGGACAGAACTCAAAGATCTTGGTGGCTTTGCCTCGCCGTTCCGATCCTCTACGCCCGTACAGAACCCATACAATGATCCAGCGATGCAAGAATCAGACGCCGACCGCTCCTTCGCCCAATCGACGTCGCTCCAGACGAAGCAGCAACGCATGCGTCATGACCCCAACGAAGCATTGATCGCCCAGCGCGAGCGCGAGATTGAGGATATTGCACAAGGTATCATTGAATTGGCGAACATCTTCCAGGAACTGCAGACCATGGTCATCGACCAGGGCAGTATGCTTGATCGCATTGACTACAACGTGGAGAACATGAACAGAGATGTGAAAGAGGCAGATAAGGAGCTCAAGGTAGCTTCGGGCTATCAGAGGAGGACCATCAAGAGGAAGATCATGCTACTGCTTGCAATCCTAATTGCAGGTGTCTTCATCCTGCTCTCGCTGAAGTTGGGCACTCGAAGCAGCAGCTCACCAGCACCTGTCGCCCCTGCTGTTCCAGACGAAGATCCGCCGATGGCGGTCTTACGAACGAGACGTCAGTCTTCAGCGCTGAAAACAAGTCGCAGTTGGCACCGGCGGAAAAGACGATTATGGAAGGGCGTGACAGAGGACAAGCTTATCTTGTAACGATGGCTCGTGTCTCAAGTACCTCTCAATGCAATGATGTTGAACATGTTTACAGAATACGCACGGCCTTGCCCTTGAGTCCTGGAAGTCGAGGAGAATAACTCGACCGCCACTTAAGATTCGCAGCTTGCAATTCAGTGAGGCGTCGAACGTTAGGACGCTGTCAGCTATTTTGAGCACACCTCAGCCCCCGTATCACTCCACTCAACTTACAGTAGCCATTGATGACGCAGTTGTCTTCCCTCCACAACTACAGTTAGTTTAGCAGCATGGAGAAAGCTGCGCGAATTACTGTTCAACATGGTTGGTTTGGAAATCTCAAAACCGCAGTCCAGTCGCATTCGTTGCAATTCCCCTGACACGAATGCGTAATGTTGAGCCCTTTCAATGACTATCTTCACTTGGGAAGGCTGAAGCGCAAAGCACCTTTCTACCTGCGATCTCAGCTTCGAAGGTGGAGAACGACTTGGCGCTGGGCGCAACGTAACGCCAAAGAGGTGCAGCAGGCATCAGCAAATGAACATGCGTGGCGCAGTGAAGAATAACATCAAGTGGTACTGCAGAATGGGGCGTGCACTCGTACCGGAGCTGACACTGCTGTGAGACTCGCTCGGGCTTTGAGAAAGACCACGGGTACATTCTCAAGTCGCCAGGGTCGCGCTTGCTGCACGTTAAGACCTAGGGTCAGGGTACGCACTGCCTCACGAATGACAACGTCCAAGCTCGTACCTGCCGTCCAAGATTCTCAGCCCGCCAAACCCCGAAACGTTGAGTTCGCTTTTGAGACGCGGAGCCTGTTTGGCAGTCTCTCGCGGCTACGCGCATTTCACTGGCATCTCAATTCGATAACAAACGCGCATTCCTCGCAAACCCCAGCGTCAGCCAAGTGGTGTTACTATTCCAGGATAGCTTACGCAGCTCCGCACCACCTCCGCCCACGCCCGCAACTTGACGCAGCGCGCATCGAGACTATCTGCAGCAGCTGGGAGACTTGCAAGAGCTTGGACAGCAGCAGCGCTGCGCAGATAGTGCTTCACACATCTCACGGCCGCAATGGCCGGCCGGCCTGGAGGAGGACAGCCGCCTCCCCACGACAACCTCATCGACTTCGACGAACCCCAACCGCAATACTATTCTGGCGCGCGGCCGCCCGTAAACGATGAAAACCTCCTCGACCGTTTCGACATCGACAGCTTAGACACTGCGCCCCAGGGCAGACCGTCAGTATCCTACGATGAGTTCGTCGGTGGCAGAGCGAACACGTCGAATCTGCCAGGAGGGCCTGGCGCACCGGCAGGGCAGACACCGTATCTGCAAGCAGGCAGTAGAGCGTACTCGCAAACGTCCGATCTGAACAACTACCAGCGCTACTCCGACGCCGACATACCTATCGACGATGACGGGCGCTCAACGCAGAGCTACTACGCTGCTGGCAGCGCCTTCGACCCTACGTCGCCAGGCCTACAACGAGGCGCCTCTAAGAAGAATCATAACAGGAATAGTATCCTGAGTCTTGGTGGAGGCCTCACTGGCCGTGTTAAGAACATGTTGGGCCGGGGCAATGAGTACTCGGAGATGGACTTGCCGTTGACCGAACATGCGGCGCAGCAGGGCCAGACAGGCACAAACGCGTACGACGACGGGCAATCCGTGAAAAAGAAGAAGCCCAGCTCAGGCACGTTCAAATTTGGATTCGGGCGAGGAACACCAGACCCGTCGACCCTCGGACCCAGGATGATTCAACTCAACAACCCGCCTGCCAACGCTGCAAACAAGTACGTTGACAATCACATATCGACGACAAAGTACAACCTCATCACATTCCTGCCCAAGTTTTTGTACGAGCAGTTTTCGAAATATGCCAATCTGTTCTTCTTGTTCACTGCTGCCCTGCAACAGATACCCGGAATTTCGCCCACTTCAAGATATACCACCATCGTTCCTCTATTCATCGTTTTACTTGTGTCCGCAGTCAAGGAATACGTCGAGGACTACAGGCGC
>JUDZ01008735.1:0-11299 GCA_000812845.1 Stagonosporopsis tanaceti | reverse complement strand
ATAACAAGCAAGATGCAGAGTAATGCTAACGTGTTAGAGGCTATACTACACTCTATAATTTAAGCTGCTAGGCATTGTGCAACTGCTAACAGCCTACTAAGATTGTTAACAAAGTAGCATATTACGCTTAAAAACTGTGCAAATATAGACCTGCAAAGCGTAGTATTAACCTCTTTAGGCAACAGAGATACTTGCTAAGTTGTTGCAAGTGTTAAATAGTTATTAAGCAATAGCTTTAGCACTGTAGCACTAGTCTGTACGCTGCTATTAATTATTAGGATAGGCATTGTTACTCTACTTAACTATATTTTCTAAAGGTAAACGTCCTTGTGCACAGGAACCTGTGCAAGACCCTTAAGTAAGTAGTTAAGGAGCATGCTTTTTGTTAATTTACTAACTATAGTCTATACGCAAGGTTTCTTATTCTACTAATTAAGTAACAGCTAGCAGTAGGTTAGCTGTTTGCTGTCCTTAGACGCATTAAATATAATCTAGGGAGTTGCTATTATCTTGCTCTAACGTGTTTATATATTTCTACGTAAGGATCTCTAAACAAGGTTTTATATTATCTTAATTGTGCAAGGTAGTTTACTATAAGTAACAAGTAAAAGACTTAACTCTGCATCCTATTCTATATAATAGAACTTAGATAACATGCTCTAGAACCTTAGGTATATAATAAGCAGCAAGCAGAAAGCACACTTATAATTACTTTCTTAAAGCTGCAAAACTTTAAGTTGTAGCTTAATTAAAATTATAAATAGCAATATTAATTACAAGCTTGCAAGGTTTAAGACTAAGAGCTATTAAGGTATTGCTTGTATACTACTTAGATTATTGACTTTTAATTACTCTATTATAAGGGCTTAGCATAGAGAGATCTTATAGCAGAATATCTGTAGAATAAAAAAGATATTTAAGTGCACTAACTGCCTGTGTTTTAAGAGAGACAACATTATTAATACTATTATATTAGACAACAATCTTAAAGAAGCCTTCTAATTAGCAAACATTACTCTAGAATCTTATAGATCTATCTAATAGCCTAGAGACACTCTTTCCTTAAATTTAGCTTAAGTTAAATGCCTCTTAGAATTATATTAAATTAAAGCAGCTAAGAGCTTTCTAGACAAGAATAACAAGTAGTAGATTGTACAACTATTTTCTAATAGTAAGTATAACTTAATTCTACTTAACAGTTACTTATAGTTATAGCTATACTACCCTTTTTCTTAATTTAAATTGTTAAATCCTACGCTAACAAGTAGAAGCTAGCTGATAGCAAAATATTTTGTAAGATATGTGTTTACTACTAGGCAGATAATGCAACAGCAAAAGATTAATAGTAGGCTTGCCTAGATTGCTTAAAGCTTAAAGATCTTTGCTAGTTGTTAAAAAAATGTTAGCTAATTGCAGCATTTAATAAGCTTGTAGACATGCCT
This sequence comes from Stagonosporopsis tanaceti, assembly GCA_000812845.1. Taxonomy (NCBI): domain Eukaryota; kingdom Fungi; phylum Ascomycota; class Dothideomycetes; order Pleosporales; family Didymellaceae; genus Stagonosporopsis; species Stagonosporopsis tanaceti. Next base: position 9,857 of record JUDZ01008735.1, on the reverse strand, counting down.
AGTTTGTAGACGCGCATTTAGCTTAGAGCACTTTATTAGTTACTTGCACTTAAATGCAACAAAGTGTGTATAACATGCTTCTTTAAGGTTTTAACTAATACCTTGCAAGAGATAGTACTTTACCTAAAGTATGTTGCTAGTGTCTAGCGCAAGATACTTTAATACAGTACAATAAAAATACCTAGCCTTGCTATAGACTCTAATACTATTAAAAAGCTTAAGTCTTTAAATCTAAGGCACTTAATAACTAACAAGGAGCTATTGTATAATTTAATATAGTATTAAGTGCTGTTTTCTTTATAAACTAACTCTGCAGTAAGAGACGCTTTACTTTATAACATTTACAATCTGCTGTGTTTTATCTTATTACTATAAACCTTTTTTAAGATACTTAAATTTTTAGAACTAATATATACTATGCTAAAGCAGCTTATTAGAAAAGATAATTTACAAAGCACAATATAATTAATAATAATAAAGTGCTATTTTTAACTGCTAAGGATTTTGCTTTAAGTAAGCAAAAGAAACAAGGCTAAGATTACTGCGCAGCTTAATAATAAAAGTGCATTAAGGCTTGTATATACTAAATTATAGGCATATTGCAGCTACTATATTAATAATCTTGTTAGCTTTATGCTTAAGAAAGAGACTAGTTGTGCGCAACCTGCAGTAAAGTGTTGCAATCCTGTTGCCTAGCAGAACTTAGCAGCCTTTAGTCTGTCCTAGGGCTTTAGACTACCTTGTGCAGAAGAGATAGCAGAAGATAATTTAAGATTACAGCTTGCACTAGACTATCTCTAAAAAGCAAATCTTATAGTTAGCTAGTTTAGTAATAAATAGGTTAAGGCTATACAAGACGCAAGTTATCTTACTATTTAATACATTTCCTCTAACTTCTACAAAGATATTAAACCTATTAATATAAAGAGACAGGTTAGATATTTATTTATAGATAATTTTACTAAGGACAAGTTATTCTTCTTCTTGCCTTACATCTTTACTAAACTATACAGCTGCAGGATTACACACATATTTACAAGATGCAATCTATTTACTATACTTTTTAGTTACTTAAATAATATTGCAAGTATACTATTTGTCTTAATTAAGAGTTTAAGCTAAACTTAGTAAAGATAAATAGTTGTAAACTAGATCTGCTTTCTAACATGCCTCTTAGAGACTAGATAGAGATTAATTTAAGTCCTGCTGCAAATAAGTAACTTAAGGCCTAGATTTCTTAACTTTGTGTAAAACTTGCTAAATAAAATTAGTTAAGAAAAGATTATTATAAAAGAAAGAAATAAGAACTTATAAAAGAAAAAACACAGTATAGAGAACTTATACTAGAAAACCAATCTCTTAAAGAAGATTAGGAACTCTTCTATAAACAAATCTAGAGACTTACTATAGAACTTAACAGCTTCTAAAGGAGAAATACAAACTAAGTAATAAAGGTTATTAAGAAACTCTAAAATATTCCTTTAAGTATAAGGAAAAACAAGAAGAAAATCCTGCTTGCGCAGCAACCTAATATATTAACTATTAGTTCTTTGCCTAGTTCTACTTCTAGCTTGATTGTTTCTGTCTCCTTACTAGATTCTAACACAGAGATAATAGCAAGGCCTGCAGACTTAGGACTATCTAAACAGATTTAGAGTTATTCTCTTAAAAGTGCTTTAGAAATTTTCTTTCTTAGATCTATTAGTCTTGCTACAGAACTAAAGGGTTATAGCTGTCCTATTCTTAATAATTACAAAGCAGCTAAGAATGTTAGCTGTATCTTTAATATTGTACAGTAAGAGCTTAGAAGTGCCCCTGCAGTATGTACCTCTAAATATTAGTAAATACTATAGGTTAAGGTAACGCAAGGGGTTGCTAACGCTAGCTTCCTTGCGTCTCTAAGAAATCAAAAGACTGTCTTTATAGGCGCAGAAACTATAATTAATAAGTTCTAAGAAAAGGTTATAAAGCTATTTAGGACTCTTTCTAGTAGAATACTAGAGTTACAAATAATTATGCCTAGTGCTTAGAGCTTATTTATTAACAAGCTAGACACAGACATAGAAGTATAGAAGCTACTTACTACACCCCTAGAAATTCCTAGTAAGCTAGAAGTAGTAGTAAACATAAGGAAGCTGCTTAACGCACCCCTAGAGGTTTCTAATAAAGTAGAAGTAGTAGTAGGCACAAGTAAGCTGCTTACTGCACCTCTAGAGATTTTTAGTAAGCCTAGAGCAGTAATAGACACAAGGAAGCTGCTTACAGCACTTCTAAAAAAAGGCGTGTTAACAAAGAATAGATATTAAACTTAGGTATAGGTTGTAGAAGAAGCACGTAATAGGTAGAGAGACTCTACTCTAGCCTATAGAAGTAAAAGTAACAAAGAGCTACTAAGGAAGAACAAATAGAACATAGAAATAGAAAATTTATAGCAATCTTAATAACAGCTTAATTAAGATTTTTAAGTAACAATAGAATATAATACTACTAGACTAAAGGATTAAACATACTTATATTGTACGCTAGATTTCTGCAGTCTAATTACTCTGCAACCTTACGTAATACAACTTTGCAGACCTAGAGAAAGCACGCTAGTAAACTATTATATTGCAAAGTAGTCTACGTATTTACTTATATACGTACGCTGTTAGGCTGCTAAATGTAACACTATAAGTACTGCAGATATGCTGCGCAACTTGCGTAACTTGCTTCTTTTGCGCTCTTTGCGCTATTTGCACTATTTGCTCTACTAGTACTTTCTTAGGCTAGCGCTAAATATATTGCCAAGAGCTGACCTTTTTATAACGCTTTACCTTCTACTATACAACCTAAGAATACCTATTTAGGCTTACCTACATCTTGCTAAGATAGACGCAATAGACTCTTAAAAGATTAAACTGCCTAATTAACACTACTAAAGATACCTAGTTAAGTGCTATGTACGTAGCTCTAATTACACTTACTAACTTATTTATAGTATATAACACTTGCTATTGCAAAACGCCTAGTTAACAAAGTAAAGAAGTTTATTAGTAACAAGAAAAAAGTTTTATAGAGAGATGTAACACTTAATATAGAAGAAGAAGCAATAGCAGAAGTCTATAAAAATTTGTCTAAGGAAGGCATAGAGCAAGTAGACAAAAGCACTATCTAAGAACGCTTAAAAAAAGCTATAAAGGACGTTTAGCAAAGTAAACTGTCTCTACTTATGCTAGCCTTATTAACTGCTAATAAATATAGCAAGCAGTAAAAAAAGTTTACTAAAGGCGCCTGTTGCAGTAGATTAGGTAGATAGTGCAGACTAGACAGGTACTAGCTAACCTTACAACCTAATAAGAGACTTACAATAAGCAAGAGTCTCCTAAGAAATATAGCACAGAGAGAAGATACAGGCTTGCTAGTAAAGGGCGCAGAATAGCAACACAATTATCTTGCATTACAAGTTTGCAGTAGCTTACCTAATTAAATTAGCTAGAAGGAAATATTATAAATTAAAATACTAAATAGTTAGGTAGGCTAAGCAAACTATATATGTCTCTTATGCTATTTATATACTTGCTATCTAGGCACTTTACTGTGTAAGAGTCTAGCACTAGCTTTAAGTGCTTGTTAGGTCTAATAGCGTTTAAGAACAAAGAATCTAATTAATAACATTATTATAATAGTATTAATTGCTATTATGCTAACAAGTATAGGTCTCTGTATACTATTTTAATTATTTCTTAGAACTAAGAATAGTCTAGTTGTAAGCAGCACTACCTTTTCAAGTTTCTGTTATTTTATAAGACAATTTAAGCAGCTTTGCCTAGCATAACCTACTATTGCAAATAATCTTCTTTTAACTTAGATCTAGAATCTGTAGCCTTACTATTGTTAGTTGCTCTCTAGCAAGTAAATCTCTGCAGTGCTTTAGCTTAACAGCTCTACTACTAACTATAACTATAAATCTACATACTTATATTAAGGTAGGCTATCTGTATTTAAGTCTAATTTCTTTAAATAGGAAGAATATTTAAGTATAATAACTATGCAACATATTTTAATAGAGCTGCGCAGAAAGGAGTCCTTTAACAGCTTTATAAGATTAAACTAGGCTGTGTAATAAAAATGTTTAAAACTGTATTATAGATCTAGTCTACAGATACCTAAATACAGTTTTCTGTTACTAAAAGTCTAGCAACAAAGCTTAACACACGTTAAAGCACGTCTTATCTAGAGAATACTAATTAAGCAAATACAAGAGTAGGTCCTTAGAATTGTACTATATTTATTCTATTTAGTATAGTACTTTAGCTATCTTATATCTATAACTATACACAAGTAATAACAATTAGTTTAACAACCTAAACATTCTTTGTAACTATTATAGCTTTGCGCCTACAACTATAGCAGTTAGTTAAAGGCTATTATTATAGAGCAAGGATTTAAACCTCTTTATTCTAAAAGTAGTTGTACACAAGAGTGTTGCTATTATAAGCAATAGTAATGTAGAAACATATCTTAGTAGAGCTTACGTAACATTTAAAGCTTAGCAATCTATTACTTAAGAGTAAAGATCTTCCTAAATAGTTCTTAATAAAGAGCCTAGCATAATAGAACTGTAAATATTAGAAGAGAAATATAAACAATATAAGTAATGCTCTACATCTTTAGGTGCTTTATAGAAGTATTGCACAACCTTAGAAAAGCCTATTAGTAACTTATATACTTTTCTAATTCTACTATATATTGCCCCCTTATAATAATAGTAGTAAATATAAAACAGCAGCAGCTAGAACTTTTTAAAGATCTGTAACTAATTACTAGGTAGGTATGTGTAGCTTTTAAGTATATAGTTAGAAGACATAGACGCGAATTTATCTTGCATATTAGTATAAGGTATAAGAGCTAGATAGTTGATTGTAACTGTGCAGGGAACCTTAGGAAAAGTAGGTGTCTGTAGCAATAAGAGGTAATAATAAGCATAGTCTAATAATTTACTAACATTAGTCTGCAATAGCCTAGTAATCTTAGCACTTAGAATACTAGGACTATTATTTAAGTAGTCTTGCATAGTGTCTGCGTGCTAATTGCTTTATTAGTAGTAGAATATTTGTTAGATTGTAGAATTTCTTACTAATAGTTTAGCAATTGTTAAGTTATATATCTAGATGTGCTAGGACCTTTAAATCTCTGCATACATAGTTGATCTGCTTTGCTCTACAAATTGACTAAGCAGGAGAAAAATTAAATCTGCCTTGCTTAATAGTCTAACTTCTGCACTGCACGCGTTAAAAGCCTTAAGAAGCCTAGCAATATAGCTAACTGCTTACATGTAGCTAACGTTGTATTGTAGGTTTAGCAACTAAGCATTAGCTAAGGCCTATATTAGTTAACTACTTCTAGTATAACGTTTAGTTAAAAGTACTAGTGTATCTTTACTGTAAGAAACTTTGATTTTAGCAAGATAGTCCCTAAAGTCCTAGGTTAAGAGTTGCCTAAGGTAGATAAAAGTAAACTAATATCTAATATTTCTAAACTGCTAAACTAGATTGTATTCTTAGTCTTGTAAGTATAGGGGCAGAGGATTATACAAGTTCTAAGATTAGTATTTTATAGTAAATTTGTAATTAGCTAGGTGTAATAACTATATCCTACACTTATAACATAATGTTCTAGAGTTAAACCTATGCATAGACTACCTAGGCAGTTAAAGTTAGTAGCGTTGCATCTTAGTCTACTAGTAACTAGAACCTAGCAACTAAATCCTAGAGTCTAAAATATGTTACTAGGGTCCTAGCAAAGGTTAGTAGCTAATAAGTAATAGACTTCCTAAAGCTCTCTAGTTTGTATATATACTTATAAATTAACTAGCGTCTGCTTACTAGTATAGTAAGCGCTCTATGCGCAGGTAGCGTCTAAGCTTTTCTAGTAAATCTACCTAAGAAAATAGACTTTCTCTAGACGTGTTTGCAAGCGCAACTAAGTATACAGACATGCAACATAGAGCAACAGCTAGTATATTTAGCTATGCGCATGTTGTGTACAAACCCTAACTTTAGAGACTAGCTTTTTAATATGCTTACACTAGTAGATCTAAGCGCGCTTATTTACGCATTAGATCTAAGGATCTTAGACGTCTAATTAAGAAAATATATACAGCTATAGAGGCAGTTCTTTGTTAATAAACAGTAGGCATTGTGCAAGATATCTAGTAGTTACAAGATCTCCTTTGTTAGAAACAATCTTATAACAATACTATAGTAGATTAAGAGCTCTAAAATAATAAACTTAAAGAAGAGGAACCTAAACATAGATTTAAGAATTATTAGTCTAGTTACGTTGCGCAGACACTGCCTCTAGTCCTATAAGAATTATAAATATATTATCTAAAAGGCACAAAAGTATTATAAATATTTTGCAGAAGACAATAGCTTTAAGCAGACATTAGAGCATAGTATTTGTGCTAGATTCTGCAACATTATTATAGAAAAAGATCCTTACAACAGTTGCACAGCACTATTAACCTAGCTTAACCTTATAGTTATAAGTGCAATTAAATACAGAGCTATTAGTGTAGATCTTCTTATCTCTCTTATTAGAATTTAGTCAGACATAACTACTGTGTTTTATTATAGTCTACCTTCTATGCAACAGCACTAATTTCTAGATAGAAGTTTTAAGGCTTATGCAGGCGCATTACTAGATATTTGTATAGCGTTGTGCCTAGATTTATTGCTTAGGCACAGCTGGTCTAGTTTTAAGAAGGTCTTAAAGGTAGTAGATTGTATTGCTAGTACAGGTGTCTATATATTCTAGGAACACAGCACGTATAACAGCTTAAACGTCTTAGAAACTAGAGTGTAGCTATAATTAAATTATAAGAACAAGCTACAGTTCTGTATACGTTTAGCAATTTTAGTAATAGTGCATATTAAAGAGTAACAGGTAACTGCAAGAGAAGTAATTAAGTCTCTAGGCTAAGTATTAAACTAAGACCTATAGTAGTATTTAGTATTAATAATTAAAGTAGCTTCTAAAAACTTAAGTTAGTTCTATTATTAAGTAATTATAATTTATAGAGTTTTTTATTTTTCTAATGTCTACATACTTCTAATACTGTAATTACATGTTGCCTTCCTAGAGCATAATGTAAGCTTCTTTGCCTGCACATAGGGTCTGCAATTCTGCTCTAGCAAGCAATTGCTCTAAGATTGCCTTAAGTTTAAGTTTAATAGATAGCGCTGTAGGTTGCAGATTCTAGAGTTCTAGAGTCTATTTAGCTAGTTAGCTTTAATTGTAATGCAGATATTTATAAGAGTATTAATTAAGACCTTATATTTATACAGCTTATAGCTGTAATGCCTAGATATATTTATTTTTTATTGCAACCTAGCCTGTTCTGCCCTGTGTTTATTAAGTACAGCATATATGTTGTAGCATATCTTCTGCTACTGCGCTAACTTATTTAAGACCTTATACAGCTAAGCCTCTAATTTAGCATAACAACTCTTCTTATTTACTAACTCTTTTTAAGTCTAGTTATAAGTCTATATCTCTTACTTAAGGATCTAGAACAGTTGCAAGTACAAATTTAGCTATAGCTAACCTTATATAGTTAGCTGTAGCAGATATGCAGGCTATATTAGAGTATGCGCAAGCTTAATAGGCTTAGTATTAGAACTGTGTAGCTCTGCCTAACGCTAACGCTAGGAAAGAGATAAAAAGTAAACTGTAGACAAGGATATAGATATAGTGTATAGGTGTGCTGTACTTTGTGCATAGCTTAGATAACTAGTTAAGCAATAGAGTAAGAGTTGTGTAGAATAATCTAGGTAAGAAAGAATACTATTAGGCTATAGTATTTATGTTTAGCAGCATAATTTTACTTTCTCTATTATTAGTATACAGGCCTAAAACTAGTTGTCTTATTTATAAAAACAGGTTACAGTATCTAGAAAACAGGCTTAAGACAATAGCTCTTAGACTAGGTTTAAAGATATAAGTAGATTATCTATGCTATTATACTAGTCTTAAACTCTTAGAAATAGCAACTAAGATCCTATTAGAGGTAGTGTTAAAACGCTACTAACGCTATCCTTAACTCTAAGCTCTACATGCGCTAGCCTTATTATATAAATTAGAAGATATAGTATTTATACCTCTATAACAAGATCTCTAGGAAGTATTAGACTACTTAGAGGACTTGCTGCAAGGGAAATATACATAGGCTTTGTGCCTTGACTAAGGAAGCCTAGCAATAGTCAGGTGCCTAAGCTAGGAGGATAGTAGAAGCAAATTAAGAAAGGTCTATTAGTGCTGCAACTATCTAAATGTTGCCTTAATTAAACAAGTATTTAAAACAAGCAGCATTATATATTTTAAGTACAACTACACTTAATATACTTTAGAAGAAATGCTCTGTGTCTGTTGTAAACCTAAAGAATTGCACATCTAGGTTATAGCTAGTTTAGTTTATAGCATTGTTAAACTTTAAAGGCAATATTGTACTAACAAGGCATTAGATATTTCTTGCTATTAAATATATTACTGCTTAAGAAGTTGCTTATAACGCAGTATTGCTAGCTTCTATTTAACTATGTAGCTATACAGGGCAGCCTTAGCTTAGTACGCAATAGCTTAATTAGTTAGAAACATTTAATCTAATAGTAGTAGCAAATTTTAACAAGTGTACATAGAAGACTAACTTAAAAAACTGCAACTTAGAACATCTTAGCATTGTTGTTTTAGAATATATAAAAGGCGCTCCTAATACTAATCTTTAAAATATTGCTAATGTCTACTTACAGCGCTAATTAAATAAGTTATTTAAAATTAACTAGGGCAAGAAATAAAGTAGATGCAAACTACTTATTAATTTTCTTAACTAATACTTTAACAAAAATACCTTAATAGAGATAAAACTAAAGAAGTAAGTAAGTAGCACAGCTTAAGGTAATGTTATATCTGCTAACAAGCATAGTATTAGTTTATTAAAAGCAAACTAGAGTATACTACGCTCCTTCTATTTTTAGAGATAGCTTAGGTTAAATGCTTTACTCTTTAGCGCCTAACAGCGCGTAAATCTTAGTACAGCGCAGTCTGTTAGAGTTATAACTTAAAGCGCTTAGTACTAGTTCCTGTAAGCAGTATTTAGACTTTAGGCTACAAGAAAGATCTCTGTCTATATATTTATATATAAAGAACTGTTAAAGAGTAAAGTTTAAGCCCTGCATATTAATATTACTAATTATTCTCTTTATTAGTTATAGGCACCCCTATGTCTTCTAGCAAAGCCTTGCTAGAGGCAAAGTCTAAATTAAGTGCCCCTGCATTTAACTTTTACTTTAACCTAACAAGCAGCACTTTCTACCTACAGTACGCACAACCTAATGTGTATAGCTAGTAGTTTAGTTAAGATATAATCTCTTAAGGCTATAACTTCTCTGCAGAGCAGCAGTTTAACTTCTAGAATAGAAGTTTTCCTTTATTTAAATACTTAGAAGCTACTAATCCTTAATAAATCTAAACTGTGCAGCAGGAAGCAAGCCTTAATTTTCTAAAAGCTAGTCTAAGTATAGTCTTTAAATTAATTAGGGCACTTAAAGACAACTACTAAGAGAGAATCTAGTAGGTTAAGTAGTTAGTAACTTTTATAAGAACTTAGACAAATTAGTTAATGTGTAATAGTAAGCTTGCAGAGGCTACAAGAGCAATAGACAGTCTTTAACAAGACTTTAAGGCAATTACAACCTAGACACAGCAGCTAGCAATATAGGCTAATAGCTTCTAGCTTACACCTACTACAGGATTACAGTGCAATAGTAGTAGTAAGTTGCACTTAACAAGGATAGAGACAGAAGCAGGTAGCAAAGTTA
>JUDZ01008734.1:0-11295 GCA_000812845.1 Stagonosporopsis tanaceti | reverse complement strand
GCAGCGAGCGGGATGCCCTTGTAAGCTGGACCGAAGAGAACATCAAAGTCGAAGGAAGAGTCTGCATCGCCGTGGGCCTTCATGGACTGGGCATAAGCCAGAGACATGGAGCGCAGCAGATCTGCGCGGTGGAAGAGTCCCGCATTGAAAAAGTAGGGCGAGACGCGCTTGGACTTGAGGGTGAAAGTGCCAAACTTCAGTGCGCCAGCAGAGACGCAGGTCTCGAGAAAGTTCTTCTTGTATTCTGGAAGCGCCATCCTGTACAGACTTCTTCTTTAGTCGATGTGGTGTTGAGTTTCTCTCGTGCAGTTCTTTCTGTTCCGAGCCTCGGAATGGAAAGAACTCGAAGCGGCAGGGATGGCGCTAGCTCAGTCGTCACTCAATGATGAACTTTTACCTTCACCAGCCGACAGCACCGCCAACGCCCCAGACCGAGCCGCCATCGCCAGCGCATCTGTGCCCCGCGTGCATTATCTCTTAATTTCCCTCGTCCCTCTCCTCTAGCATTTTCCGGCGTTAGGAGATACCCACGAGCTGATTGATCGCGCGGCGCAACCTGCAACCACATCCACATCACACCCCGGTCTGACGCTTTCAACATGGGAGTGTAAGTTCTGCGATAGTATGACGCGCTATTTCGTGTCGCTCACAAAGCTACAGCTGGGACCTTTTCACCGGCAAGAAGTCGACCGCGACAGCCACCCCATCGCCGCAAGAACCACACGACAACTTCTCTGCCTCACCATCAGCACCCACACCATTCGACGCCGCCACCATCCAGAACCCCTCGACCTCCGACTTCATTCTTGATCCTTCGCAATTACATCCCCTTGCCGGTCTGAACCAAGACACACTCGATTACCTCACTCTCGAAGACACCGCGTCCGTAGATCACTCCGCACTCCCCAGCCGTGGCTGGTCGGATGACCTCTGCTATGGCACCGGTGTCAGCTATCTGACTGCGCTTACCATTGGAGGTGCATGGGGTCTGTCTGAGGGCCTGCAGAAGAACCCGGCTTCGATGCCACCGAGGTTGCGCCTCAACGGTGTTCTGAACGCTGTCACAAGACGTGGACCTTTCTTGGGTAACAGCGCCGGTGTCATTGCTTTGATCTACAACGGCACCAACAGCACCATCGGCGCCCTCCGCGGCAAGCACGACCCCACAAACAGCGTCGTTGCTGGTGCCATCTCCGGCGCTATCTTCAAGAGCACAAGGGGGACACGGCCGATGGCTATCAGCGCGGGTGTCTGCGCAACTGTAGCAGGGACATGGGCCGTGAGTTTCTTACATCACCAAGCTAGGAGCATATACTAACAAGACACCAGATCACACGAAAGGTCTTCTTCGAGCCCGCCCCCACCGACGCGTAAACACCCACACTGAACACCACGAACGATTCTGAGCAGACGACCACAAGCCGAACGCCAAATCTCGGCCTGTTTCACTTCGATATTCAACCTTTTTGCATCGCTTTTGCTCGATTCGGCGTCCTTGGCACCACTCTCCACGCGGGCTCTGCCCACTGTACAATACCTGTGTTACTGGTGCGATGCATGTTCGCTTAGATAAACCACGGGCGGTCTGCAGCTTCTTGGGTTCAAGAGCTTATGCTGGCGTGTATTGTGTATTTATGTAAGACCTATGGATGGCGCAAAATAATGCATATTGAAACATGTTAAACACCCTATCATTTTCTGGAGCCTGAGGATATTGTGCTGTTTGCTTAGCTGTGGAGGAGATTACCAGGCAAATCAGGACTACGTCGGGAAGCACGGTATGCAACATGTGGAGGGCAGTTTACGCTGAATCCAAGTTGATCGGCTTGCGCCAATCGCATACGCGCATCACACAGCCGGACGCCCAGTATTCATCGCGAGGCAGGCTCGCAAACAGATCGTATTTTTGATAATATAAAAGCTTCGGGTTGACCAGCTCCGTTGAGGGCACTGGTCGGGTATCTCAGAAAGCCATTCCTCCGCAAATGCTCAAACAATCCCACCGTCTTGCGCCGAGGCGCAACCCCTTCCTCTCCTTTTGCCACCCCCATCCATTACGGTCATTATGGTCGTCAGGTTGAATAGACGCCTTCCAGATACTGTGATCTGCCTTTTGAGTTCGTGATGCACATCCCATGTGCTTGTTTTTGGACACCCGGGACCTCTTGGTCCTAATGCCTGTCTTTGGAAAAAAGAAAGAATAATGAACTCCGATTTATGACTACGCTTGTTGAGATGCGAGAGAAACACCGATGATAAGCGTGGTATCATGATGTCGTGAGATGAGAGTCCAAACGCCGTGTATGTGTCGATCTTGCCGTGTTGAATGTAGCGAGATCGTGAGGTGAGTGAATACTGAGAAGTGGCTTAGTTGGAGACGGCGAGGCTCTTGACGCCGTTGGTGACTTCAACGGCGGCGGCCTTTGCGGTCTCAAGCAGTGTCTGTTCGTCCTTTTGCTCTTTTGGGTCTTTCTGCGCCTCGGTCTTCTCATTGTTAGTAGCACCGTTTGTACCGTTAGTCTCCGCGTGGCCGTTAGTGCCTACAGCGTCAGGAACAATGCCGCTGTCGAGTTTCTTCTCCATGTCGTCAACCTTCAGACCTTCGAAGAGAGGGAAGATGCCGCTGGTGACGTGGAAGTCGTTGTGCACAATGTTGAGAAGGTACCAGGTGTCCATGACGTCGCTAATGACATATCGGGCAGGGCTGGTGCTGGCGTGGCAGTTCGCCCAGTCCTGACCGAGACGATAGAACTCGTCCTTCCACGCGAGGAAACTGACCGTTTCGACGATAGTAGGCTGTACAATCTCCTTACCTGGGAACACACCCCAAGTGACGGCGTTGGGACCTTCATTAGGCGCGTTCGTCTTGAGGTCACCGTGTTTGTTAACGGCGTAGTAGGTAAACTCAGGGTCACGCTCGATACGTGTGACAATCTCGGAGATGTACTCAGGCGATACGAGAACCTCGAGGTAAGACTTCTGGTAGACGTAGCCATTGCGTGGACCCCATCCAAATGTTGGGTCAGATGACTTGGCACCATTGACAGCAGGCTGCGAGTTGATGGTTAAGAAGCCGCGTCTGTTCAAGTCAATGAGGTTCTGCTGGATGGCATTGGCCTCCTCGGTAATGGCCTGTTCGCTCCATGGCAAAGACTCAAGATCACCTTGCATGTAGCGCACGAAGAGATCTGAGATGTCCTGTACCGAAGTAGGCGTGCCCCAGAGCTTGATGTTCTGCTCGTTTGTGCCCTTCAACCCAACACCGTAGGAGTCGAGCTCACCAAAGGCAGGCGACCGAGAGTCTCCCCATCGACCGTTGGGGAACTCGTCCCAGTCTTGTGTGCGAGCGACGTAAGAACGGTTGCGGTTGCGCCAGAAAATCGGTCGTACGTTCTCGTCGCGACGGTTGAGGCCGAGAGATGGCCGCCATGGAAGAGGCTTCTCCAGAGGGGACTCGACGTCGGGCAAGAGTTCAAGCTCTTCGAGAACCATGCGCGTAGCTTGGGCCAAGTTCATCGTGTAGCTAAACAAGTCAGCATAGCCAGGGTGAAGAGAAGAATACCACATACAAATGCAGATGCAGGATACCGGCATCGACCAACCTCCGGCACATGTCTGCAACGAGCTCGCTTCCAACCTCACGAACTTGTACGTCATCGTTCTTGATGGGCTCCAATGCCTCGGTCCAATGCGCCGGAACCTTGCAGCGAGTCCAATTCGCTCTGCGCAGGAAAGCGGCGTGCGTGTGGATCGGCATGATACCAGGAACAATGGGTACATCAATGCCCTTAGCACGTACTCTGTTGACCCAATCCAGGAAAACGTCTGTATCGTAGAACATCTGTGTGACGACAAAGGTGGCGCCTGCGTCAATCTTCTCTTTCAAATGGTCGATGAGCTGGTCCACGTCATCGTTGTCGTCGCATCCTTCTGCGTATGCCGCCACGCCAATGTCGAAGTGGTTGCCGTATCTGTCTTTGATGTATTTGACCAGGTCCTTTGCATAGCGGAAACCGCCCTGGGTCGCCTCCCACTTCTCTCTTTCACGGGGAGGATCGCCCCTCAGTGCGAGGATGTTGGTGCAGCCAGCTTGGTATGCGTCGTTGAGGGCCTCGTCGAGCTTCGACCGTTCCATGTCGGTACATGTGAGGTGCATGAGTGTCTCGAGTCCGTACACAGTCTGAGCGACCTTGACCATTTCGGTAGTAAGTTTGGAGTGGCGGCCACCTGCGCCCCATGTAATGTCGATGAATTGGGGACCGAAGCCATGCATGCGGTCCATGCGATCGTAGAGATTTTGCACACCCTGCGCGTGTCAGCCATCGGAAGTTATGTGTGAAGATTGCGCTGTAGTGTACCTGGGCCGTCTTGGGCGGAAAGAATTCAAAAGAAAAGGTCGGCTTCCCTTCAGCCCGCGCTCGAGCGAGCTTCTCTGAAATATGCATGGTGGCGACTTAGAAAAGATAAAACAAGAAGAGACAGAGGAAAGACTTCAGTGAACCTGTTGGTGTTAGCCTATGTCGAGAAAAAGGTCCCGCATGCAAGGACCCCACGGGTGCTCTAGGCGGCGTACAAGGATGTGTGAGCTCGAGTGTTGAACCCCGCAAGTGCAAAGTCAACGAACTATCCGAAGTATCGAGCGCGTGCCCACCGGTCTGCGAGCTGTCTTTGCATGTAGGCCGAAGCACAATATACGCAGTAGGAGATGTACGGGCGACGTGTACAATAAGGGTGTGCAAGTCAATGATGTATGGCGATGGAAGTTTTTGTGGGTGGATGATTAGAGCTTAGTGACTGCGGCTTCGGCGGCCCTGCCAAGTGCAGCGTAGCAGCGTTGTGACGCGCAATGGCTGCTCTGGCTCCAATCGACGGTGATTGTCGACACCGCGTGCCCTTGTGTCAACATTCAAGTGTACATACTGCAAGACGAGCCAGTGTTCGTATCAGCGTTCGTCCCACCGCAGTTCACATGCATGTGGAAGACAGGCCAATTGCTGCACAGGCGCCCACACCCCACACTACCCCTCGTAAACGCAAGCGAATTGACAAAGAGTTACCCGAAGCAGTAACTCCGAAGTGGAAGTGGTATCGAGCAATTGGCTACACACACAATCCACACGCCTGCTCTTTCCTGTTCTCCTAACCTTTGCTTCACGCCTATCTGCCCTGCTCTATCGTCCGCCATGCCTCCCATCGCACGCCCTCGACGCATCGTCGGCGTCTCGCTGAAGATGTACTTCGATCTGACCAGCACACTTTCATACGTCCGCGGAGTGCTCCAGCTAGACGGCGATGCCTGGAACGCAAACGTCGACCTGTTCGTCATCCCTGACTTCGTCTCGCTCACCGAGTCCCAGCGCATACTGGAATCCTCGTCCGTCATGCTCGGCGCACAAGACACACATTGGGAAGACAAAGGAGCCTTCACAGGAGAAGTCAGCCCAGTGGTGCTACGGCAGGCTGGTGCTAGGATTGTTGAGATTGGACATGCAGAGCGGAGGGCGCTGTTTGGCGAGACAGACGAGACCGTTGCAAAGAAGGCTGGCGCAGCTGCGAGAAACGGGCTGATACCGTTGGTCTGCATCGGTGAGAAGACGCACCACAGCATAGCATCAGCAGCCGTGGGTACGGCGATACAAGAATGCAAGCCACAGGTTACATCGGTCCTGGCCGCTGTGCCTGACGATCAAGAGGTCATACTGGCGTACGAGCCGGTCTGGGCCATTGGTGCCAAAGAGCCTGCAGACCCTGACCACGTCGTCAACGTCACCAAGGAGCTCAGGAAGCTGGCAGCTGGCAGAAGCGGTGTCACAAGGATTGTCTATGGCGGCAGCGCAGGACCAGGCACGTTTGCAAAGATCGCAGAAGGCGTGGATGGCTTGTTCCTTGGGCGCTTTGCTCATGACATCCAGAACCTCAAGAAGGTAATCGAAGAGGTAGGCGGGGCATAGAGTATAGCCTTGAACATGAGATTTGACACCAGTACCGAGGCCGATCAGAATTTTGGTGTGCCGTCCGTCATGGATCTTACGGCACCAAGTCGATGGTATGGTAATCACCAATGATTACTGAACCTAAACACCGAATGTATGTGTCCTTCATATGCACTGAAAGTCCGCTGTAGTGTGCACAGGTATCGATTCTGTGTGAATGGTCTGCTTACCAGGTGTTTACTGCTGCGTGCTCTCATCTCAAAGCTGCCTTGCCTGTAACCGGTCCTCTCAACAGTTCGCAACCCGATACTTGTCATGGGTTTTAGTAACTTGCCCAGAATATCACAATGACTTCCCAGCCTGCTTGGACCGGGTTCCAGCAAGATCGTACTTGCTCTTCCACACGCTCCTGCCGACCAAGGCCGCACTACAACAGTCGATCTAGCATCTTCCAGCGTGCCCCTCGAATCTATGCTCGACCCATCCGTGCGAGCATCAAGCTGTCTCCTGCGATCTGGCGACCACTACCAAGTTGGTTGTGACGACGATCCAGCAGAACAACCCTGTTTCCGCCTCCTTTCTTGACAGACGGCAAATTCTATCAAAGCTCCACATCTTGCTCGATCAGCATGATATTGTTACCATGCAGCAGGACGTCTGGTGCTCGACTTCCAACAAAATTATGAACCAAACACAACATAAACTGCGGCGCTGCAGATACGTTTCGGATGCGCCCTACTGTGGGTAAAAAACAAAAGCGATGGATAGTCTTGTCTCATTTATCAGTAGTGCCACGGCTTGGATCTGGTCGACCTTGACACATTGTCACAGGCCTGTCGCGGTGCAGCTTTGCCTAATCTGTGCTCATTCGTTCTTCTCGACGCCAGTAGGACATTTTCGGCCGACAACTTTCGAAAGTAAACATGCTCACAGGATTTCCATGCAAACCAACTGGATATGGGCATCAACATCGACCAAATGGTCACGAGGAGCACCGAAGCTCGGTTGTCTGACCATGACTTTGGAAGTTCGAGCTACAGTACTAGCTCACGACCCAAGTAATCGCCCATTCGAGTTCGCCGTTCATCGTACAGTCTGCGGAACTCCCGGATCCTGACCAGGAAGGTCTGCTTGAGATCGACCACGAAGTTGTGGGTCGAATCACGTATGGACCTGTCGACTCATTGGAATTTGCGACTCGTCGACGTCGATCATACCAGGTGAATCGAGGAGCGGAACTGAAGTCAATATGCGTGTCCGCTGCTGTGACGGGCAAGACGACGAATGGCAGACTGCAACTTGGGATGAGTGATGCTCAAGGTGGCTTTTACTCAAGGAGAGCTGCTGTCGTCTCCACGCAGTTGATGGCTGCATCGCTCAATTTGCAAGATTTTTCGTTGTCCACCTACCAAGCTCTCGAAATAGTCCACCGCATTTGGCTAGACAAGTCGCAACGCGGAATGCCTCCGGATGTTGCTGCCCACTGCCGAACACCATCGGATGAGCGCAAGGAATGATCATACCACCGTCGAGTGACAGTTGCAGCCTGCCAGCAAGCGGGGGCAGATGCAGCCACCTGGGTTTCAGTACAGGGCTGCACTCATGATTGGAAGGCTTTGCCCTGATCTGCATGCTGGCGATTCATTCTTCGACAAAGAACCCTACTTCACGCCATTGACGAATCGTCGAAAGTACCTTTCGGCCGGACCAGAAGCTCAGCTGCATTGGTTTAGTGCTGTGTCCAACAAAGCTCACTGGTCCACACCCGGACAATTATCACGCATCAACGAGTCTCCCTCAGAGCTTGAAAAGATCGAATGCTGCATCTGATGAACTGAATGAATCGAATCGATTTCAGCCTCGATCATGGGGACTTTTCCTCCGCGGCTTCAACTCCGGCCTGCGAGGTGACGTCTGGATATAACTCCAGGTCTTGGTATGCCAGGTGCGGGTGTAGTGCACTTCCCCGCAAACTCAATCCCGTTAGGTGACGGACCGATGATCATCTAGCTCTAGAGCCTGGCGACTCCACGGGGTCCCCCAGTGTTTCGTGCGCCTTCATCTCCACTTTCTCCGCATCACCGGTCGTCTACTCATGGCTCGCTTTGTTACTGGTCGTGATGAGGACGGATTGCACTCGACCCGTGATTCCAGCTATGCACCTTTCCCATCACCACTCAATTGGTATTGGATGCCGAGATTCTCCATGAGGCCTTAGCGGTGACCACGCGGGTTGGCAAGAAGAATGCACCTGCCCGGACCGCGCGTCATCGAAGGCCTTCCACATGCAGTCGCAGCTTGATGAATGCGCAACAAAAGGACAGCAATTTTTCTTTGCCTAGAAGTGACGGTTCATTGTTGTAGAGATACAAGGCTGCTGCAGCAGTCTAGATTCCATTGAGGCGGACAAGCCGTCTCGCAGATATGGAACCAGTCGTATGGTCACATAGCCAACAGGCCATTTCCCCATCAGGTCGTAGGTCAAACAGATCTCACGTCCTGCCAATGCGGAGAGGGGACAGGGTACTGGCGCGGAGCCGCAGTGGTTGGTCGTGTGGGTCTCAGCACACTCGATGGCTTTCAAGTCGTTGTTGATCGCTTGCTTTCGCCCGGCTACGCCATCATGGCATTGGGACCCGTGCCTTTGGGCTTGGATGTGATAAACCCCCGTCAACTAGCTTACCCCCTCCCACCTGTATAATACAGCAGCCTTCCCTCTAGCCGGCCTATACACATGTCCCACCAACACGACTCCACGACTTTGACTAGTACGACTTGTAGCACCTGCAGCCAATTCGATTCTCACAGGAAAGGCGCTGGTCTGTTCGGCAACGGTATTGGTATGACGTCCAACGCGCACGAGTCCGTCACATCCAACAACAACCAACATCTGGGAGCGACGTCAGCCAGAGGCGACGCCCACAACAACACACACCTAGGTGCCACATCGGCGCGTGACGAGGAAACACTTTCCGCAGGCTCAACAGCCCGAGCCGAGTCCAACGCGTACAGAATGAGCAACCACAACGGAGACCTGGAGAAGGACTTCTCCAACCGGAATGGACCAAATGGTAAGTGAAGTGTCGGAAGATGCGAGGCCGTCTGCTGACGACAGTTTGCAGGTTACGGATACGGAGGCGCAACAGGTCATCAACACCTGGACGGCAGCATGGATGAGGACCTGGCTCTCAGGCACATTCGAACAGCCGGCAGCATCTCCATCACGCCGGAGCTGTTTGAGAAGCTGTACCTTTCGCCCAAGAACGACGTCAAGGGCGAGCTTCGAAAGACATTCGGCAACCCTACTCCTCTGTAAGTTGATCACGTCACTGGAGAAGATGTTGTATGCTCATCATGATAGGGCGCTCGTTGGGTTCTTGCTGTCTCTCATGCCTCTGAGTTGGACGCTGATGGGATGGCGCGGTGCTGGAGCCAGCGGTTCAGCAAGCATTGGCTGGTATTTTTTCGCTGGTGGTTTACTGATGGTCCTTGGCGGGATTGGTGAAGTACGTGCTTCTGTGTTGGTCCTCCACCAGCTTGCGACTGACTAACAACCACGACAGTGGATTCTCGGCAACACATTCCCGTTTGTCGTCTTCACATCGTTTGGCGCCTTTTGGCTCGGTTACGCCGCCACGCTTGTCCCCGAGTACGGCGCCTATGGCAACTACGCCGATCCGACCACCCAAGGCAGCACTGGGCTGGAGTCTGTCGGCTTCAACGTCGGCATTGGTATGTGCCTCCCCACCACCTGACCTGCCGTCGATCTTCAATCCCCTACTAACCCCTACACACAGGCTACTTCATGATCGCCATGGCCATGCTCTGCCTCGTCTACCTCATCTGCTCGCTGCGCACCAACCTCGTCTTCTTCCTCATCTTCTTCACGCTGGTGCCCGCCTTCGGGCTCCTCGCGGGCACGTTCCTCAACCTCGCGCAGGGCAACGCGGCGCTGGCGGCGAGGTGCCAGGAGGCTGCGGGCGCCTTCACTTTTGTCACGTGTCTGCTCGGCTGGTACATTCTCCTCGCCATCATGCTGGCCAGCGTCGACTTCCCCTTCTCGCTCCCCATTGTCGATCTCTCCGGCATGATCAAGGGCGCAAGCGAGAAGCAGAAGACGAACCATGTCGAGTGAGCTTGAGGATGGGGCGGGCGATTATCATCTACAGTGTGCTGACTAGCGGCGGCGTTGGCTGCGCACTGGGATGGGATGGGAGGGGAGGGGAGCGGCTGGTGTGCTGCTTCTCCGAGCGCTTCTGTTCTCTTCTCTTCTGTGTTCTTCTCTCAAACTGTTGATGTTGTAATCATGTCAGTCACGGTCAGAAATCTAATGTATTCTCCCTCTTATGCACGGCCATTGCAGGGCTGACTTTGGTGACACACATGCCATGCCGGCCGTGTATGTTCTACACAAGCAGCGTCCCCCACCCCCTTAATATATCCATGCGACGGGACATGTTTTTTTTTCTTTTCAGAATTGCATTGGGCAAGCGAAATGCGGATCGTGTTGACGTGCTCACCAGGCGTCTTCCATGGACACGTTTGTATCGTCGTCTCCGGCAGCCTCGAGCTGGGCGATCTGCTTCTGCAGCTCCTTGAGGCGGGTGTCGATCTGCTGCAAGGGCCGGTACTGTCGCGGGCCGCCGTTTTCCTCTACGCGACCGAGGTAGGTTTCGGCAGTGCGCAGTTCTCGCTGGCAGGTTCTGAACTTTGCAATCTGCTCGGCGGCTGGCATGTCGCTGCTGATTGGGTACACGTCCCACTCGTCCAGGAGGGTGGCGGCCGTGTTGCCCACGACCAGGTCGCTGATCCAGAGCGCGATGTTGCCGCGGAGTTGCAGCAAGCTGGCTTGTTTGTCGAAAGGCGGCGACTTGACGAGATCATCGAGCCGCTCGGCTATCTCCATGGCGCGGGCGAACTCTTCGACCTGGATGGCGTCCTCGCGCGAGCGAGCATCGTGCGTACGCTTACCGTCACCGCTGTCGACAGACATGCTCCTGGAGCGTGAGCGCGGGGGTTCCTCAGCGCTCAGCCTCCGTGCGCGCTTGCTCTTCTCGCATACTTCCTGAACCCAGAGCGAGAACATGGCAGGGTAGAAGCTCCTCTGGTCTACGGCGTGGGGAGCTTGTTTGCGAGCGGGATGCTGGACGATGAGACGCTCATAATACTCCCTTGCCAGCTCAAAGCCCTGCTCGCTGAAGACATGGTCAGCTGCAGGTTCTGGCGGGCTCTCGCTGCTGCCCGGTGCTACTTGAGGGTTTCGACGCAGCAGAATCTCAGCGCCAATGGCCCAGCGGCCGTGATTACGGAGATCCACTGTGAGGCCGTGAGCGGCCTGGGTTCTCAGGATCATGCCCCATGC
>JUDZ01008733.1:0-11294 GCA_000812845.1 Stagonosporopsis tanaceti | reverse complement strand
CATCATCACCCCTCTAACCCCCCTTCCCCAGCATTCAGCAAAGACCTCCTCGTCCCCCCTTCCTCCCGCAACGCCAGCGACATCCACCACCTCATCACCGCCGCGGCCTCCTCCTCCTCCACCCCCCGCGCCGCCGCCTTCCTCCAGGACATCGGCGCCCCCTCGACCGCAACACCGCATGGCTCCTACCGCGCGCTGACCACCGACCCAAACGTCGACATCGTGTACGTAGCAACCCCGCACTCGCACCACTACCAGCACGCGCTCCTCGCTCTGCACGCGGGGAAACACGTGCTGTGCGAAAAACCACTCACCGTCAACGCCGCGCAGGCCCGCGCGCTGTACGCCCTCGCGGCGCAGAAGGGGCTGTTTTGTATGGAAGCTGTGTGGACGCGGTTCTTCCCGCTCACGCGGTCGATTCAAGCCTTCATTGAGGCAGGGAAACTCGGGGTCGTGAAGAGGGTGTATGCAGATTTGTCATTTTGGAACGATGTAGAGGCCGAATTTGGGACGGGACATCGCATGGTGAATACGGAGTTGGCAGGGGGCGCGCTGTTGGATTTGGGGGTGTACAGTTTGACGTGGGCGTTTTTGGTGCTGTATCATTTGCAGGCTGAGGGATCGAGGAGGAAGCCGGTTGTAAAGGGGGTGATGAGTAAGTATGCGGCGACGGGGTGCGATGAGATGACAACGGTCATTTTGGATTTCCCGGGTGTGGGCGTGGGGAGGACGGATGCTGCGGTTGAGGGCGAGCGGGATGGAGATGCGAGGCCCCGCGACAATGGCGATGCCCATGCTCTGGCTCTCACCTCCCTTCGTGTCTCGAATGCACCTAACGCGGACCATCCAGTCAGCGACCCTGTGCGCATCCAAGGCACGCTCGGAGATATCACCGTCGCCCCGCCCTCGTATCGTACGTTATCGTACACATTGATTCCAGCGGCGAACGAGAATCGCGGAAAACTGGCTGACTGGGAGTATGAGACCAAGACATTTGAGATCCCGGGCGGGCACGGCATGTTTTGGGAGGCGGATGAGTGTGCGAGGTGCATAAGGGATGGGAAGCTGGAGAGTGCAGTGATGGGATGGGAGGAGAGTGTGGCAGTCATGGAGGTCATGGATGAGGTCAGGAAGCAGGGAGGTTTGGTATATCCCGAGGCAATCGAGAGTGTAGAATATCCGCTGGAAGGGTTTGGAATTTGAGCATGAGCACAGTTGAGAGAGCCGTGAGAGGGTTTTGTTATGGAAGTCTTTGTGTTCATTAAGAGCTACGAGAGAGATGAGCTGTTGCATGTAAGACGACTTCGTAGCTTAGATGCTCGCAGAAAGGTAGAGTTAATTGACCGTGTCCTATACCGCGCCCTTTTCCATTAAGATATCCGCCTCATGATAAAGCCATTCAGACGCCAGAGCCCCGGGAAATAACTTCTCCCTGAAGTTGGAACGACTGGCCGAACTGAAACACCGTAAATACCTGAGCCCATCACGAGGTAAGAAGCTGACCAAGTCAGATCTACACGGCCGACACATC
This sequence comes from Stagonosporopsis tanaceti, assembly GCA_000812845.1. Classification (NCBI taxonomy): domain Eukaryota; kingdom Fungi; phylum Ascomycota; class Dothideomycetes; order Pleosporales; family Didymellaceae; genus Stagonosporopsis; species Stagonosporopsis tanaceti. Next base: position 9,763 of record JUDZ01008733.1, on the reverse strand, counting down.
CGGCGGAACAGCCGGGAAAGTGGTTATGGGGTTGCCTGTTCCAGTCGGCACCTTGAATGTTTGTGTCGTTGCCTCGAACCACGTCGATGTCGGCGTCTCTCCTGGTCTTGAAGGGCAGTAGTGCCGGTAACACCTTCCTGTCGTCACAAAGACGAACGTGGACGAATTCGCCGGCGGCAAGGAAGCAGTCGGAGAGAAGATGATGGACGACTCACGCACCACTGGTCCAGAGGCGTCGGGGGAGATGGGCTGACCGGGACCGCGCCACCAATCGATCGGAACTCCTAGGTTGCCACGGTTTTCAATATGAGGGCCCTTTCGCCTAGGAGACTCGGTGCACGGAGCTTCGACAATGATAGTCGGCTGAGGTGAAATAACGAACTGTGATGATGTGGTAGGTGCTGGCGTCAACGTAGACTGCACCTCCGAAGAGGGTAGGGGTGGAGACCCCGTGAATGGGGCAAGAGTCGTCATCCCGCTTGGGTGTTGCTTGAGGTCGCAGTCGAGCGTGTGAGAGTGAACAGCAGAAGAGCGGCGCTTAGATTTGGTCAACTCTGGGCCACTCCACCATTCCGTCCGGCTCTCAGTGCAGTTGGGGCCGCGCCACCAACCCGTGGGAACAGGATGATGTGTCCTTGGGAAAGGGACGGGAAGGATATGATAACAGTTGTGGCTATCGTCACATGCTGGACGCGGAGCAGCACATGGTGATGAGGTGATGAGGGGCATGCCCGAAATGGTGCCCTGATCGGTCTTGCTGGGGCTGGGAGGAACGTCGTACTGCTTTGTCCGGTCAGGCTCTCCACCAGCAAGCGACGTGGGAATAGGTAGAATGTCCATAGGGTCATCGAGGTCACACGGATCTTCCTTCACAGGTGATGTGGGAACAGGTAGAATGTCCACGGGGCCGTCTAGATCACACAGATCTTCATCAAGAAGCGAAGTTGGAGTGGGAGGATCGTCTATGACCTCGGTCTGGCCTGGAACCGGAACATCGGAACGCGTGCTGAAGAACTCTGGTGGAGGGACGCGACGGGCAACTACCGAGGCCGCGTGGGCGAAATCGACGACATAGCGCTGAGAGCGGTGACCGCCATAGCGGCCACACGGGTAGCCGTTGTGCCAGCACTTAACAGATTGTGTGGGCCTGATGAAGGCCTTCGAGCGAATGGGTGGAGTGGTAAGCGGGACCAAGACGCTAGGGTGGACAGGCGCATGGGTGCTGGTGTAGGATGTGGTGAACCTGTCGTACACGGCAGGAGCCAGGCCGGTGCGATTGTTCAGAACGAGAGGATCGTTGCCATTCTGCGCGCCGGCAATACCGGTAAAGCCCAAGACGCTGAGAAAAAGGGCATTGAGTCGCATGTTGTCAAAGGTGGTTGAAAACTTGAGACGGGAGATGGTTGTTGTGGTGGGGAAGGTGAGAGGAGGGGGTGGTGGAGGCTTTCTATATCTGGTGCCCGCGATGACGACACCCGAGCGCTCTTCACTTACTACATGAACCTTTTGGCAGGTGCGCTGAAGCGAAGTGAGACTTCTGGCATGACGTATGCGCAAACGGAAAGGGCAATACTGAGGTGAGGAGTGAAAGTAAGAGGATGATTACCTCGCAAGTAGAGACAAACGAAAGAAGCATGTATGGAACGTCTATCAAACGCAAGGGTATGTGCCTATGGTATGCTATGGTATGCCTCGTCTATGTCTAGTTGTTGCACATTGTTCCTCTGACGTTTGCAGTTCCAATGGAGAATCAAATCAAAAGATTCTTCGTGAAACCCTCCAGAGCCGCTCGGTACTGTTGGCTGTATTCGATCGCGATCTGCTGGTTGTACCAGTTGTGCCTAGCATTGTGGTCCGCCACCAAGTTGTGAGCCAATTCGTGACAGTAAGTGAAGAACCAGCTGTCCAGAGCGCGCAGTCTCCCTTCCAGAGAACCAAAATCAGGTGCGTGCAAAGTTATGAACCATGCCAGGTTGAAGAACAGACTGCCGCTCAGGTTGAAGGCAACAGTGTTAGACTTCCTATCAATGAAGATATTGACGGCTGCAGGGTTAACCTGGAATATGCCGGTCAAGCCGAAAATGAGGGGAAGGAAGCTATTGAGTAGTGGCTGCAGTTCTGCAGGCGGTGCAGCTTCATCACGGCCGTAGTAAATGTCAACATGTCTCCCGTTGAACGGAACCGAAAAGGCTTTGTGCAAGTTTTCCCACTGCTCGCCGTTGCAGTAACCGCCCCTGTCAAGCTCTGTGGGATCTTGATGGTGCTTTGTGTTGATGTTCTGTTGACCAGCCGGCCTGCATTCCTTGATCGCATTCTGGATATTCGACTTTGTCGCTTGAATATCACGACCAATTTGGGGACCATCGGTGCCCTTGTGATCTGTCGATGGTGCTGGTGTGTTCTTGAAACCCAGCTTTTTGGCCCAATTGCCAATCAATCCATTGTCCATTGATTGGCGGTTGTCGTTGTTAGCAAGTTCCATGGAGTTGTCCGGGCTATTGCCAAATGCACCGGGCATCTGCTTTGGCCTCTCTGGAGTGGCTGGTGGGGGCATGTTCTCCACGTGGCCGGTCTTCGTATCAGCAGATTTTGCTTGTTCTGCTGCACGTTGACGTTCATCTTGCTCTTGCTCCAGCTCCTGCTGCTTTGCGATACGAGCCTCGTGCTCCTTGCGACGAAGAATGCGTTCGACATTGATACCCTTTTGTTGCAACCTTCGCAGGGGCTCAGTCAATATACGCTCCAGAGCGATAGTATCGTTTTGTTTCGGTCGAGAGACCAAGAGCCTGACCAGTTCTTTTGACACTTCATACAGATCATACTTGGGCGTGATGCTCAGAACATAGCCAGCAGCCCGCATCTTCACGATGATCGCAGATTTCTTGGACGACGTTGTGACATTGCGCTCTGCGAGCGAATAGCGAATCGAGATATCAGAGACGCAATGCACAGTCAAGTTCGAAGCGAGCCATTTTGCATCATGCCTGATAGCCTTCGAAGAACCATCACGCTCGTACTCGTGGAGAAATAGCCGAGCGCGTTCCAAAATGTCTTTGCGTAGTTGAATGGCAGGGCTCTGGTCGCGAGCAACAGCACCAATGGTCTGATTGGTCTTGACAAGGTCCGAGATCTTCGGTGCACCAAAGCGCGCGTAGAATTCTTCAAGAACCTCTTCCTGTGGTGCTGCGATGATGTAGTCGCGAAATTTGTACAGATGGTTGACGTCGTCGATGATGACAATCTCTCTGGCGCTGTTCAGCGACCACTCGCGGTGTACACCTGGCTCATCGAAGTCGTCCAGATCATCCTCTGCCGCCTCTACCTTTTTGGACTCGTCCTTGATGTCTCTGTAACCAAGAAGCACCCTGGAAGCCACCAGCTTCTCGACCAATGCTTTATCTTTCCATAGTGTAGAAGCATGCTCCGCCAATTTCCGCAGCAAGTCAAGGTACTTTTCTTGACCGATGGTGTTGAGGAAGCGAGCTGGCTTGAATGTCAGAAGCTCCGCAAGGTCACGAGTACTTGGCTCGTGCTTCGCTCCAATCTTCAACAAGAATGCTGTAGCTTCCGCGCCGTAGTGAACGTAGTCGAGGATGCCTCGGTATTCTTGATCACGACCAACGAAGACGTGCTCAGGTGGATTGTAGTGATGGATGCGCATCTCGCTCTTGCCGGTTTGCCGCTTCGAACTGTCTTCGAAGCCACTGCAGCTGGGATCTAGATAGTATTGCCGGAAGATGGGTACAATGTTAGCAGTTGTCAGGCTGCCCACAAGCCCACGAGCTTGATCTAGATCGGCTCCTCTGCTGGCAAAGTATGCGAATTGCATCTCGGCATCGATCTTGCTCTTGGGTGGGGCCTTGAGTAGTTGTTGCACACAGGGTATGATTGGAGGATCCCGCTTGACACCGAGCTTTTCAGCGTGTGGGCGGAGATCGGATCTCAAGATAGCGAAGCCCAAGCATGCTGCGTTCTCGTTCATGTAACATTGAAAGGGCGCAACGAGGTTTGGGAATGGCGCCTGCTCCGTCGGCAAGATCGGAAAGGTGAGGGCTGCGAACTTTGCAACTTCTGCACCATAGTTATTCTTGTAATAGTTCTGCAAGAAATAGTCCAAGGCCAGAAGATACAGTTGCTGATCATTTGACTGCCCAGCGCGATGAAGAATGTTTGCAATCATGGTAGAGTCAGGCCATTGCTTTAGTCCCAAGCGTAGTAAGAGAGCTCCTTCACGTAGGTTGGGTTTGAACTCGAACGGTATCTTGGCTTGCGTCAGGCCGAGCGACAAAATAGCCTGATCCGGAGCGTAGAGTTCTGAGGCCTTGAACATCTGTCCAGACTTGACCAACTTTCCCTCTCCTGGCAGGAATGGCGTTTCACGTAGCCGGTCCAGATCTTTCTTAGGTATCTCGTCGATAACTGAAGCAAAGTACTTGATCAAATCCACGTGGTTCCAAGACGATTTTTCGGAGCCAGCACCTGTGTCATTGCTGCGCATCCTATCGAAAACCATAGGCAAGTCAATGGTCTTTCGGACGCCCAAAGCCGACAGAAACTTCTCCTTCGATCCAGCAAAAGTCTTCACTGTCGGCAGATCATCGAACAGCTTCACTGTAGGGAAGTATGATTCTTGTGGGCGGCGCAGCCCTACTTTCGTGGGCATGATGGTATGTGGCGTCAGAATCTTCACGACCGTCTCCTTGGAAGAACCATCAAGCTGTTCCCAACACTTCGATGCAAGACTGAGAACAGATAGAGCCAGTGTCTCCGACGAAGTAAATTCAGCCAGCTGAGGCGGAGTCGTAAGATGTCGAAGCCATCGGACCATGGAGAGCTCGATCCAACCAAACATTTGTAGTTGCTTGGCAGACATGTTCTTGGTGAACGTGAAGGGAATTGTATCAGGCGGCAGAGGAAGCGTTGGCGTTATTCTGGCTGGGTTCACATACGTGCTGATGTCGCCGAGTGCTAGGATTCTCCCAGAGTTCTTCTCAGGCTGGATGTCGATGTTTGCCACAGTGTTCTCGAACAAGCTGCGCGATCCAGGAATGTCAATCTCGCCACTCTCGAGCTTTGCGCCGCACCACCGTATAAACTCGCTCAGCTCCTCTTCACTCAACGCACGGGACTCTAGTCCTTGGCGTATGTCTTGCATTGTGAGCTCTGTGATAAATCCCCTTCTGTGCAAACTGAGCATGAACGTGACAGCTTCAGTGGCCAATTGTTGAGGCACCATAGGCACCTCGTTCAGGAAGCTCAGTGTCTCCGCTGGCATGCGCACATTCTTACTTGCCATAACGCCCTTGGTCGACAGTATCGCGATTGAGCGTTCCTTGGAACAATTCCAGAACGCCTCGTCGATTCTCTCACCAAGCACCGTGGAGGGGTGAGACGCATTTGCTGTGTATTGCTGCAGCGTGTAAATAGCCCTAGGTATCAAAGCTTCTACCTTTTCCACCTTTACACGGGCTTGGATCTCAGCCATCTCAGACACATAGGAGATGCGACAAGCTAGGCCAGCTACGCGCAAAAGCTCAATGTTCCAAGTGGATATGTATCGTGCGTTCATATCAACATTCTCACGTTCTACCGTAGGGATAAGTGATGGAGCTGAGATATGGGCAAGATATCCGGTTGTCTGAGCAGTCGGAAATCCAATGAATATGCGTCCAGACTTCGTGGGTAAGACTTCAGCAAATATCTTTGCAGACAAGTCTGCAGTACTACCGGAACCAGTCGAAAGCATAGCTGAAGGATCCTGATACGGCGAGGTTAGAAGGGCGATCTTTGTCGACTTTGGGGGTGACTTCTTCGTTGCTCGTTCGATCTCGGCAGCGAACTTCTGCGACACCTTCGTGGATGCTTCTATAGTATAGACCTGTAGGAAGATGGTGCTTTTTGATTCGCCCGCGATCGCCTGGTCTGAACTATGTTTCTCTGTAGGGACTGGCTTTGCAGCCTTCGCGGTGGGTTGCGGAGCCGGGGCTGAGAATTTGGAGAAGAAGCTCCTTAGTGTGGTCCCCGCGTTACGGACTTCCTGTTGCACGAGGTCCGCAGCCCGTTTCGGAGGTAGTTGTGCTGTGGCCATGACATTCAGCCACTCTGCGTCAATCTGAGAGTGCTGTCGGGTCACGTTTGTCACGCGCATAAGCCCACCCTCTGTCTCGGTCTTGAGCCCTTGAGGTACTCGGATGTCTTCTGGAGGAGAGACCTTCTTCGAGAAAGAGGCAACTACGTAATCATCCACATGAAGCTCAATACTTTCAAGCCCGACGAAAGTCAGACTCGTTGCCAAGAACTGACAGAGTGTCGGCAAGTTTGGCAGTTTCGAGGGACTGTAGGACGGCGACGCCGGATTTGCTTGCCGATAGTCCAGAGAGAAGATGGTCAACGATGTGTCGTGATCAGCAGGGACAGATGCTATCTTGGTCGAAAGCGTGTTGCCTTTCCAGTAGAAGGCCATAGTTTTATCTCCAGAAACAACGAATGGCTCGTCGCAGTCCGCGAAAACGCTGTAGAAGCCTACGCCAAACGCACCAATCTTAGTCTCGTCAGGGTTACCATCTGCAATACTTTTGAGTCGCTTCCAGTCGGCAGGAGAGAATGCTTGACCGTTATTCGTAACTACCAGACGCTTTAGAGTGTGGTTTTGAATAATGTGTCTGAGGAGTACAGGGTCCTCGGCTCCTTGGGGCGTCGGGATGCTCAGTGAGGGGTCGGTCTCCAGCCTAATAGTGACGGTGTTGGCTTTCGCATCCGCAGCATTTTGTATCAGCTCTCGCAACGTCGTATGCTCGCTCGAGTATCGGGCCAAAACTTTGTCTATCAAAGCTCTGGTGTTGACTGTAACCTCGCTGTCAAGGCCATCGGCCATCGTCTGGTTGCGCAATCGCGCAAAGTCTATCGTAGCCATCTTGCAGTATTGGTATGACGGCTGTCAGATGTATCGCTTTCCTGGGGGCAATGCTCGGGTGGCAACGCCGCTGCCTCCTAGCTAGTGATGGCTTTGCGGCGGCTGCTGAAATAGATATTGACAATAAAACAGCTGCACCAAAAACAACGTCGCTAGGACCTTGGGTACAGGAGGGTCTGGTATTAGTACAGGTATTGCCTCCCAGTTTGCGTGAGGTTTGTGGTGGCTGTGGCAAAGCCACAGACCGAAACAACGGGAAGGCTATAGAAGAACTAAGACAAAGCCTCAAATCATGCCACGCTATGCAAAAGGAGTCAGAATGAAAGATGCGAGAGACGATGCTGTGATTGTATAAGCAGAAGTATGTCTGGCGAGTGATGTGTACATGAAGCACCCGCCGTAGCGTTTCGCGCTAGACCAAAGGAGTCTAGATGCTGCCGGCGGCGGTGACCGCCATGTAGCCAAAACTCCTGACCCGTTTACTGTACACCAAGCGGTATCGCGATGCATCAAAAGGCCAACGTAGTCTTCAACTTGCGGTAACATCTTCCTCCTCGGCCGCCGAGTCACGTACCAGACTCCAATGTGGCGATGGCAGCCGAGCCCCTCTCTCCGATGGACTTCATCGCCCCTGCGCGCATCAAAGCGCAGCTTCTCCCCGTTGGTCGCATCAGGCGTTCACGCTTCTTAGCATTTGTCGACCTTCTGCGTCAGCAGTCTCTGGTCCGACTTGGAGATGTTAGCCCCGATCCTCGGCCAGATAGGAGTACGAACCCAGACCCGCGCCTGAGGCCCGACAATTACTGATCTTGGCATCACGCAGATATGTTCTCTCCCCTTGCATTTCCTAATGGAACTCTATTATATGACTTGTCAATATCGCTGCCTTCAGCTTCGCAACTGTCTTTGTCACCCTTTGAGCAGTTTCGGGAGCCGCTGCTGGTGATAGGTATCTCTGACGCAACCGAGTACCCATGGCTGGAAAGGTCACGTGCCAGTAATGATAGCTCAACTGTCGAGCCGACGGGGGATGACGAGGATGCACAAGACCTGATGTCGGCAACAGAAGACCTCAGGGAGCAGTTCCCGAAAGCTTATCACCACTGTATGATGGTCTTCGAGTCGACGTTACAGTCTCGGCATCCGCAGTTGCCTCACGAGAGTCTTTTAATACCACCGATGGCGCAGCTGAAGACAACGACTCTGAAAACTATCATGTGCGATTTGACTTCGACGCTCTTAGCAGAGATGACGACTCTTGCGCGGTCAATGCAAGTATTGCCAACCATTGCATCGCCCGCCTCAAATGGCGGAGCAGCAGATAACGCCCCCAGCTGGGCCAGCCCTGAATCGGGCACAGCCCAATTCTCAAGACGAGCTTCGCAAACGCCTGCAGCAAGCAGACCCGAGTCGCCCGTATCTGGTCTGCAGTCAAAAGACCTGCATCGCATGTCAATGCCTGTATTGCCATCATCAGGGGGGCCATTGCCAACAGAAGATCCCCGAGCCGGGTCACCCTCTACTCAGGGGGCCCGCACGCCGCCCACTACTTTCGACGAGATATCGGGCGTCAACAACCCGACTTCGCCACCCCGGAATAACACCTCTTCGTCAAAGAATAGAGATGCGAGTTCTGACAGGGTGTCAATCCAGGGCTTTGGGTCTGGCGGAGTCGGTGAGCGTGCACGCAACAAGGGGCGTGGAAGGGTGAGCATCGTCATTGGCTCCTTATACATGTGTGCCGGACATTGGCACGAGGCTATGAGAGAGCTTACCGATGGCGCTACTCGAGCTCGAGCCTACAGTGATCATTTGTGGCAAGCAAAAGCTCTCGAGAACATCATGGTATGCTTAGTGTTATTCGCATGGTCGGGTATGGACTTCCAGGTACGCTTTGCAGCACTCATGCACTTTTCAATTCTAACGTGGGCAGATACCTCAAATATGCTTCCCCATATACGATAAGTCGTCCAAATCACCCGAGCATACGCCATCAAACAGCATGTCCGATGTATCAGCACCAGGGAGACCGTCTAGCCATGAGGTGGCCCTGGAGAGTCTCAATCATCTCCTCCCAGACCTGGTGAACATGATCCTGAACATGTACAGCCGAGCGGCCAATTTCGCAGGTGAAGCGATGCCACCACTAGCACTCTCAGAATGTGTCATCAGGTTCTCAAAGCTTTTGGCTGCTATGAATCTCTCTGCTGGATACCTCGATTACGACTCCTTGCAACACTTGGTTCGAAACACACCGTATGAACAGAAGCCGAGGCTTTCGGTCCCAAGGCTGAGCGTCCACCCAACACGTAACGATATCGCTACGATGCTGTTCAGAGCTCTCCCCGGACCCGTTGAGACCGCAGGAATGAACCCTACCGATCGTGTTCTGGTCTTAGCAGGCGTTGCATCTGTGCTATCCTCCCTAGGCTTGCAGCGAAAGAAAGCCATTGTGATGAAAGAGTTCATTACATCGTTGATACCGGGCCTTGTCCAAGCTCGGAAGATCGGTGCAGCAGAAATGGGTGTTCATCCTGCTGCAGGCCTTGCGGCGCTCAACATGGTGGGTGGACATCCTTCTGGTGCCGGCGCTCTCCATCTTGGCGAGGCTGAAGTCGAGAGTGGCATCGATGAGTTTCTCGGTCTGCTTGGTCGCATCTACGGCATTCCAAATTCGAAGGGTTCTTTCTTCGACATGCCAGCTTCCGGGATACTGGACTCATCTCACGATGCCACGAGCCAGCGCTTGATCGACCATATCCTGAAGATATCGACGTTGAAGTCGTTCGGAAGTTTGAGCTTGAAACTGGAAGTGCTGCGCATGTGTCTGAACTTCTGCGAAGCGTTGCC
>JUDZ01008732.1:0-11276 GCA_000812845.1 Stagonosporopsis tanaceti | reverse complement strand
GGGGGGGGGGGGGGGGGGTGCCTGCGATGCGATCAGGCCGAGTCGACGCGCGGGCTGCACCTCATCGGCGTGCGGAGCGGGCGGTGCGAGCTGCAGTGCGGGCGCGCCGGCGGTGCTCCTCCGCTGGTGGATGGGGTCTGCAACGGCTGCGAGGTCGTCGCGATACGATACGTCTGGCCTGCGGGCGCGGCGCCTGCGATTTCTGCAATTGCTGGGGGCTGCTTAGCGCTCGCTCGCTGCTCGGGCCTATCCTGGCGCGCGGTCCTGATTGGCAGTGGGGGGTGGCTGCCGCTGTGCTGGCGCGGGGCGTGGGCGTGGGCGCGGGCGAGGGTGCGGGCGAGGGGCAGGCCGCAGTCGCTGTGCAGCACGGGGTGGTCGTGAGCGTGAGGACGGGCAGAGGGGGATGCGTCTATGTGTGTGCTGCATGCGCCGTGCGCGGATGGCTACATACATACTAGAGGCGCGAAGCAAGCCAGACTTGCAGGCTCGGTGATGTCATGCGCCAGAATGCATCACCACTGCCTCCCAATAGACCCGGCCGGCAGCGCACCGGCGCGCCTCGAGGCCAGTGCATTGCAGAGCGTCCTGCTTCGAGCCCGACGCCCTGTTGTGCCTGCCCAGAGCGGCTCACGTCTGTTTCAGAGCTGCACCTCTGCGCTGATGCTTGGCGCCCTGCTGCATTCACCGTCGTACACAGCTACGTACAGTACACAGTCCACATCTCCCTGCACCACTAATCCCCCCCCATCCCCCCTGGTATTGATACAGCCCTGTCTCACCCAAACGCCTGTGAATGCCATGTACGCTACTTCGCCGAAACCGCCGCCATCCACTTCTGCTCATCCTTCCTGTGTCTTGTCAGCATCTCACCCGAGCACTACACGTCCAAAGGGACACCCACTTGTCAAAGTGCAGCAGCATGCCCAGCACGGGGATGAGCTGTTGCTGGTACTTCTTGTCGCGCTGCTCGAGGAACTGCAGCAGCACGTTCTTCAGGTACACGTAGTCGATGTCTGCTGGTGAGCCGCTGGCTTTGGGCCCCGGCGACGTCAACCGCGAACGTGACGATTCAATCGAAGCCCGTGAAGAGTGCGGATTCGAGTCGGCGCCCTTGGACTTGAGACTCCGGAGCTCCTCAGACATCGTCTGGGCAGTGTTAGCGTGTGCCCTTCCCAACCCAGCAGTTGCTGTGCCTACCTTGCTCGACTTCTGGAGCTTCTCCAGCCGGCCCTGTGTCTCGTCGAACGCGCGACGAAGCTCTGCCTTCTCGCGCTCCAAGTCGCGGGCTTGCTTTTCCGTCTCGTCGAGCGTGTCACGGAGCTGGCTCATCGCAGATCGGACCTCAGAGGCTTCTTCGGTTGCCTGAGCGGCACGCTTCTCGAGCTCTTCTTTTTGCTTGCGCAGCTCCTTCTCCGCTGCAGTGATGTCCTCCTTATCCTCCTGCGCACGAGTCACAGCACGCTCGGCATCGCGGACCTTCTGCTTGAGCTCCTCCAGTTCTCGTGCGCGACGGCGGCTGAAGGTGCTGGCCTGCTCTTCGGCACGCTCTCTCTCTTCTACTGCAAGATCGAGGCGTTCCTGCATTTCGCGCACCCGTGCATCAGCCCTGCCTTGCGCATCAGCCAGCAGTCGCCTCATCGTCTCTGCTTCACGTCCGCGCTCGCTCAGGAGGCGGTGCGCATCGGCAAGCTCCTCTTCCAAGCTCTCGCTCCGAGCCCGGATCTCCTTCATCTGCGTGCTGATCTCTTGAGCCTGGTCTTGCATGCTGTTCATAAGGTCCTGTGCACTCGTGTACTGCGCAGTCTTGAGCTGAACCTCATCCCGCAGGCTGCCAGCTTCCCGCTTGAGCTTGTTGACCTCCTCTTCCAGCTCTTGCACGGCATTGCGCGACTTTTTCAAATCCTCTTGCGCCTTGGACAGATCGCTAGATAGCTTTGCGCGGTTCTCAATCACTTCCTTCCTCTCGTTCTCCGAGTTCTGGAGATCCCTCTGGATCTTGCTGTTCGTCTCCTCAAGCGCCAGTCTCTGCTTGGATTCTTGCCTGATCTTCTCGTTCAAAGACTTGATGTCGCCTTCCTTGTCGGAGAGCTGTGCCCGGTATGTGGCAATCTCCGACTTGAGGTCCTTCTCGCGGCCTTCCAGACGTCGGACGTCCTTTGTGCTCGTGGCCAGTTCATCCTTGGTAGATCGGAGTTCGGCGACCTCTTTGCGGAGAGAAGTCAACTCGGGTTGGGCCTTCTGCAAGATCTCGCGCATGTCGGTAAGGTCCTTGAATCGCGTCGCGGCCAACTGTTCCGCGACAGACAAGTCGGTCTGCAATGCGTCCGACTTGACCCTCAGCTCCTCAAACTCTGCCTTGAGCGCCTCGCGTTCCTTTTCGGAGCTTGCCTGGGCCGCTTGGCCAGTCTTCGCCTCGGCAATCTCCTTCTCCAGTCTTGCCAGGCTGTCCTGTAGTGCTATCTTCTCCGCCTGCAGCTGCTTGACTTTATCCTTGGCTTCCGTGTGCTCCAGACCAAAGTCCAGCAGATCTTGTCGAAGAGTCTCAATCTCCTCCTGCATATCGTCTTGATCCTTCATCTTCTTTTTGAGATTCTCAAAGGAATTAACCTTCTCGGTCAGTTCGCCTTCCAGTCTCTCGATGACCGCGATTTTGGCTTCGAGATCAGACTTGAGCTGAGCAACCGATTGCTGCGCTTCTTCCAGTTGAGCTGGCGAGATTCCTGGTTCGCGTGGGCTTGGTAGTGCGCTGGCAGTGCCATCTTCACTTGGAGTCGGCTCTGCAGCAGCAACAGTGAGAGTGTCTGCACCCTTGCCACCCTTCTTCTTCTTCTTGTTCTTCTTCTTCGCTGATGCTGATTCTGCAGGCTGAGCTGGCGTGGGAGCAGTGGCCGGGGTGGTTGACGGTTGTGGCGCAGGATCTGGCTTGGCCTCGACCTCTTTCTGCGCTGCAACCTGGGACTCCAGATCTTTCTGTGCTGCAACTCTAGATTCCAGATCTTTCTTGGCTTGCTCGAGTTCCGCAAGAGCTTCGTCTCGCTTGGTCTCGGTCTCCTTCAGCTTGTCCCCTACGTTGGTCAGCAGCCCGTTCAGTGTCTCACCGCGCTTTTCGCCCTTGGCGTGTGCTGACTTTAGCTCTTCCAGTTCGGTCTCCAGCTTCTGCAATTGCGTGCGTAGCGTCTCTGTCTCCTCGTTGTTGACAAGATCCTCTCCGTTAGAAGCGTGCAATTCTTCGAGCTCCTTGGTGGTAGACTCCAGCTTTTCTCGCAGTTCGGTGATGGTCTTCTCATGCTCACTTTGGTCCGCCTGGTGCTTTGAGAGGTCCTGCTCAGCCGTGGCCAGTTTCGACTTGAGGTCTTCGATGGCGATGTCGAGCTTCTTCTCTCGCTCATCTGCCTCCTTCTGGAATCGCTGCGAGGTATCTCTGAAGGTGTTGAGGTCGTTTGTGGTAGTCTCGAGGTTTTCCATGAAAGATTTAGCCGAGTCTTGCGCAGATGACAATTCGCTCTTCAAAGACTTGTTCTCCTCTTCCAGCTTGCCGACCTTGTCTTCGCTCTCCTGCAGCTGCTCTTGAAGTCGCGGAAGCTCGCTGTCGTAGGAGAAGAACTCTTCGGTGGCTTCCGTAGTAGTCTCTGCAGATGCCTTTGAAGCAGACGATGGTGCCACCGACTCGCTCTGCTCTGTCGAATCGTCCTTGGAAGCCTCGGTGCTGCTGGCTGCCTGGGATTTGAGCGTCTCGGCCTCCTCGGTCGCTTCCTTTGCGCGCTTTTCGGCGTCCTCGAGCTTCTTGTTCAGACCGTCCCTCTCCTTCGAGACCCGCTTCAATTCCTCCATGAGCATGTCGCTCTTGACGTTCAGCTGGCCCAGGTATTCGACAAAGGCGGAGGCATCGGTGATGGATGTGAGAGGTGTGTATTCGCGGAGCGATGCCTCAAAGGTCTCGATGGCGCCGACGCGAGCGTGCGCAATGCGGTAGGACGACAGGAGCGTGGCGTACTTGGGCTCGAGCTTGTCCAGTCTGCGCAGTCGGGTCTGCACCTCAGGCGGGATTTCGGGCGCCTTGCCTGGCTTCTGCTCGGCGTCGGCGTCGGCCGTCTTGTCGCTCTCGTGCTTTGTCGCGGTGCCCTCTTCGCCGGTCGCGGTCGAGTCGGCAGCGGGCGCCTTCTCTTTCGGCTTCGGCGTCGGCGTGCCTGTGCGGCTGGGCTGCTCGTCGCCTTCGCCTATGACAAACTCCGGGTCGAACTCTGAGGGATCGGGCCCTCTCCCTGTCGGCGGCGCGGGCTTGCTGTCGCCATCCTTGGCCTTCCCTGCCGGCCGCTTCGACGGCGACAGGTTGCGCGAGCTCGACCGTCGGGGCGCGGCGCCTGCGCGCGGGGGCACTGAAGGGGTGGTCCGCTGCTTGGCCTGCTCCTCCGCGATGCGTGCATCGATGGCACCGCGGATGCGCTGCACGGTCGCGGGTCAGCTGCAGTACAGGTACGGACGGACGACAAGTGGCTGTGGTTACCTGGAAGCCCTGGAACATGCTGGCAGTATGCTGTGCGCGCACGAGTATCAATGCAGGAGACGGCACGCTGCTACGGAGCCATGGCTGTGTTGTGCACTGTACTGTACACCTGTGCCGAGTCGAGGGCTAACACCGGACCCCAGACAGACGGCGTGCGGACGGAGCGCCGGCAGCGAGGCGCATCGACAGGGATCGGCGTCGGTTGGCGGCCAGGCGACGCTAAGGAAGTTGGGCCTGCTGAAAAGTATTTGCGGCGGCTCGCTCCCCCCACGACAGCACGACAGCACGCCCGCACGCCCGCACGCCATCGCCCGCAACCATGGCCAACGTCGAGATCAGCCTGCCGCTGCCCGTCCTGCCCGAGGGCTGGGCCGGCGAGAAGGACTTCAAGCCCGTCGGCTCGCTCAGCAAGACCAACGACCGCAAGATCGAGCCCGTCGGCCCGCACTTCCTGGCCTACGCCCGCCGTGTATGCTCCCTCTCCCGCCGTGCTGTCTGCTATGTGTGCTGTCTGCCGTGTGAGACTGCCGTGCTGACTGCTGCCAGGTCCGCCACAAGCGCACCTTCTCCGAGGACGAGCGCATCCAGGCGCAGGCCAACGTCAAGAGCGTCGAGGAGGACGACCCGGACGACGTGGACGAGCCCGAGGACCCGCAGATGCTGCTCCGCGAGGCCAAGGACTGGAAGTCGCAGGACCACTACGCCGTGCTCGGCATAACCCGCTACCGCTACAAGGCCACCCCCGAGCAGATCAAGCGCGCCCACCGCAGGAAGGTCCTCAAGCACCACCCCGACAAGCGCGCCGCCGCCGGAGGCACCGAGGACGACCAGTTCTTCAAGTGCATCCAGAAGGCCCACGAGGTCCTGTCCGACCCCGTCCGCAGGCGCCAGTTCGACTCGGTCGACGAGGCCGCCGAGGTCGACCCGCCGTCCAAGAAGGACACCCAGAAGGGCAACTTCTACAAGCTCTGGGGCAAGGTCTTCGAGGCCGAGGGCCGCTTCTCCACCAAGCAGCCCGTGCCCAAGCTCGGCAACGCCAAGAGCACCAAGGAGGAGGTCGAGCACTTCTACAACTTCTGGTACAACTTCGACAGCTGGAGGTCCTTCGAGTACCTCGACGAGGACGTGCCTGACGACGGCGAGAGCCGCGACCAGAAGCGCCACGTCGAGCGCAAGAACAACGCTGCCCGCAAGAAGAAGAAGACCGAGGACACTTCCCGCCTCAGGCACCTGGTCGACGATGCCCTTGCTCTCGACGAGCGCATCAAGCTCTTCCGCCAGGCCGAGCACGCGGAGAAGAACAAGCGCCGCTTCGCCAAGGAGGCCGAGCAGAAGCGTCTCGCCGAGGAGGCTGCTAAGGCCAAGGAAGAGGAGGCCAGGCTCGCCAAGGAGGCTGAAGAGAACGAGAAGGCTCAGAAGGCCGACAGCAAGAAGGCCAAGGAGGCTGCAAAGAACGCCGCCAAGAAGAACAAGCGTGTCGTTCGTGGTGCCGTCAAGGACGCCAACTACTTCCACGCTGCTGGCGACGCCCCCGCCTCGCAGGTTGAGGCTGCGCTGAACGACGTCGACGCCATCATTGCCAAGATCGACAACACCGAGCTCGCCACGCTCGCTGGCAAGCTCAACACCGAGAAGGACGCTGGCAAGATCAAGGACATCTTCAAGGCTGAGGACGAGCGTCTCGGCCTGGGATCCAAGTCTCTGGCTTAGATGGATGCAGTGACCTGATGATTACGACCCTCTTATAGATAGACATCTAGACTTTTTGCATTGCAACTGCAGTAATTGCATTGGTTTACGTTTCTCATGGCTTTTCCCTGCACTCGCTGCCATGCACGTGAAACTCACCTTTGGCCGTGCTCTGGACCCTCCCGGGATCTAGCGCGCTCGAGTACGTCAGTCTGGGCGTACGAACACCACCAAGCCGCACTTGCACCTCAGCCAAGCGCTGTGACTCCGGATCAGGCGCTGCCTCACGAGTGTCTAGCACGCTCCCTCGCGAACATCAATTGCACCCATCGTTACTTGACATTGAACTGCGCTCGCGTGCCCCGTCGTGTACCCCACCTGCGCCTCGCTGCTCCCCCACCTCCGCCAAGCGGTGAATCCACCATCGCAGCAGCGCGCTATACCCGCACCAGCAGCTGAACCTGTAATCGAACTCGGGGATCGTCCATCTTTGCATTCTCAGCTGTGTCGCACATTCGCCTCCCGCCAGCATGAGCCAGTCGCCCAAGAACACCGCCTCTCGCAATGCATCACCTGCTCCGCGCCAAGGCGCGAACCCTCTGCTGCTGCCCACGCGTACAGGGTCGCTTTCCCACGAGGAACCCAGGCGCTCGTCAATTCAGTTTCTGGCGCATAGGAACTCGTCGCTGCCTAGGGGAAGCCCCAAGCCGAAACAGAGGCGGCGGCTATCGTCTCCTCCACCCCCGCCGTAAGTGATTCTACATGTCCCCTCGGTAATATCAGCTAACATGTATGCCAGGAACTTCCAGCCCCGCGTCTCATTCGACACCTTCGACAAGCCAGCAGACTTCATTGAGGAGAGCTCTTTCACCTTAATAGCCAAGCACAAGGACTACGAGTACACCAAGCGATCCAGGACTTTTCTGTGTGGCTTCGACGAGAACGAGTACTCGACATATGCGCTCCAGTGGTTGATTGACGAGCTTGTCGACGATGGCGACGAGATAGTATGCCTCAGAGTCGTGGAGAAGGAGGATACCATAGCGGGCGACCGCAGTGTGGAGACCGGCAGATACAAGAGGGAGGCAGACGCAACAATGCAGGACATACAGGGTCGCAATCGCGAAAACAAGGCCATCAACCTCATCCTAGAGTTCTCAGTCGGCAAAGTGAACAAGGTCATCGACGACATGGTAAGCAGTCCAGCAGCAAGCTCGCAACCCTCACTGACCGTGGTACAGATAAATCTCTACGAACCTGCGATCCTTGTTGTCGGAACGAGGGGCAAGAGCTTAGGTGGGTTTCAGGGTCTCCTCCCGGGGAGTGTCTCCAAGTACTGCTTGCAGCACTCGCCTGTACCGGTCATTGTCGTGCGCCCAACGTCGAAGCGTGACAAGGCACGCAACAAACGCGCAAACGATCCTTCCCGACTGGGCTATCAGGAGATGTTGGCGAAGAGCGAGAGTCTGCTCGACGTTACCGCCAGTCCTGCTCCAAGTCCTCGCGGTAGTTTCGTTGCGACTGAAGACCAGGCTGCTGCAGTCAAGACTTCGCTCCAAGCCCAGAATGCACAGTACGCACAACCTGCGGAACGATCGCCGCTCGCACAAGTACACCACGCAGAGGAAAGCGAAGATGAAAAAGAGCTGCGGAGTCCAGGATCGTTGCTCAAAAGCCCGGAACTGCAAAACCTCGATAGTCCCGATATCAGCAGCGATTCGAGCAGTGACGAGGAGGACGGAGAGGGGGGCGTATCAACACGGACCAGGAACTTTGGATCTGACGAGGCGCTGGGCGGAACAGAGAATGAGACTGCCGCTGCAGCGACAAATCCGCAGCCGTACGAGCCAATACCGTTCCAGCCAATACCGTTCCGGCCAGTGCAGCCAGCGTCGGCGGCAGAATTGGCGGCAAGCAGAGCGGCAGCCAACGAGCGAGAAGCTGCGTATGTGCCCCCAGAGAAGAAGCCAAAGGCGGATCACAAGACAGCGGCGCAGAGAATCATGGAGGGCATTTGAGCTTTTGCTTGCGACCTGGCTGTGGGGGATCTATTGGAGTACAGCGCGGCAGCGAAGATACCATATCTCAGCCCACAGATGCAATGAACAGATATGCCTGAACGATATCGTGCTGTTTTGTTCTACGAGCAACACGCATTTATTTCGACTATATCAACTACAGCGGACTATTTCACGGAGACCCGAGCTTCCGTGATATCGATAACGGCTGCACTTGCCGCATCATCCCTGGCTGCTCGACAAGATGACGTTTGATGGTTCTAGCGGCGTTTCGGGGAACACGCGTTCCTGAGTGCGATTGCCCCAGGTACTCTATTCTTGACAGCAGACAGGCGCTTCATTTCTGGTGGCACGCCTTTCATATTCATGCATCCCAACGACTGAGACCCGATCTGAGTCCCATGGACGTACAAGCCACATCATCGCAGCAGACCTCGAAGTAGCACCACGCCCACCGCATCACCTGTACCCAACCACCATTCTCACCTATGATTTCGCTGGACGACGACTGCGATGCATGCGTGCCGGAGTATATGGTCCAGCGCGGGCCAGTGAAGACAATCATCTCTGCGCTCCCGTTCCTGCTCACCTTCCTGCTCGTCGCGCTCGGAGTCTCCCAGAAGCTGTTTCCTGTGCTTTCCGGCAACCCCGACCGCAAGGCACACCACAGCGATGCGCGCCTGCCAGCAACATTGCCGCGCGAACGCGCCAGTCTGTTCAAGAACCTCCGGCTTGATGCGCGGTCGCTTTCTGCCGTCATATTCTCCATCAACATCGCCCTCTCTGCCGTCCTCGCGGAGCTCATCTTCTGCGAGATCACGAACACGGGGAATCGCACGACCCGCGCTTTGGCCCTTAAGATCACCCTCCCCTTACTGTTGTTTCTGCTCGTTGTTGCGACGCCAGCGCTTGAGATACACTCGGTCGTTTCTGCAGCTGGATGGAGCACTGGAGGGACACATCAAGGCCAGCGCAAGGTTGCATGGATATTGAAAGCTGGCGGGCTGGCTACGTGGCTTGCAGGCTTCTGGTATCTCGGCAACGGGCTGCTGGGCACATATCTGCATGAAGAATCATATGTGCACGACCACACCTTCAGCGAAGGCTGTCTGGAGAGAATTGGCGTCATCGGAATAAGCATGATGGCTTCTCTCACGGGGTTCGCGGCGGTCTCGTCCCTGTGGCAGACCTTTGGCGTCAAATACCGGCCGGTAAGCAGAAATCACAACGCCTTTGTGGCTACCATGCTGATGCATACAGGTGTCTGATTCAGACATTGCCCGAAAGCAAGCTGGAATTCAGGCCACGAACGACATGCTGCTCGCCAAGGAATCGCGTCTTCGTGCGGTCGAGCGCAAACTCACTGACCATCCTCAAGAAGGCCTCATGGGCCGTGTCGTAGGCACGTTTCGTGGAAACCCAGATCTGCAGGAGCGCAACATGCTGCGACTCGAAATCCAAGGCCTCAAGACTATGCGCCATACGCTGCAACACTCACAATCGAACCTGCAGAACCGCCGACAGATGCAAGTTCGCTCCCACACCGCATACGGACGGATTCTGAATGCATTCTCCTTTGTCTTTGCCCTGTACTGCGCCTATCGAATAATTGCAACGAGCGTCACAACACTCCGTCGCTTCTCGTCGTCTTCCGCCTCGTTCGCTTCCTCAGACCCCATCAACAATTTCCTTGCACTTTTCGCAAAGCATTGGGACCCTACCATCGATCGCGCAGCATGGAGTCGCAGCATCTCGTTCCTGCTCTCCGGCGTCATTCTGCTGCTCTCCTTCAACGCCGTCCTGCAGACATTCTACCTGTTCAGCCGCGCAGCCCCGGGTATCCTGCACCACGCACAGGCCAACTTCGCTCTGCTGATTAGTCAAATCGCCGCAACGTACGTCATCAGCTCCGCGCTGCTTCTCAGGAGTAATCTTCCTGTGGAGATGAAGTCGGCCATCAGTGACGCATTGGGCGCTCCGCTAGAGCCAAGCTTCACGGAGCGGTGGTTCGAGGGCTGGTTTCTGGCTGCAAGCGTTATGACTGCTGTTGGGCTGTGGGCGGGCAAGAGGCTCAAGGGGAGCGAATGGGATGATGAGGGTGAGAGTGAGGGGGATGTTGAGATGGGGAAGAGGAGTTGACGATGTCTCCAAGATGAGACCAAAGCAGATGATACATACGACTAACATGATAAAATAGCATGTTCAATATTCATCCATGTTCACTGTATTCTGCAACATCCCCAATTTCCAGCACAAACTCAACGAAGGCATACACAAATCGGCCTCTGCCACCGTCGGTCGGTTCAATCGCCGACACTGTGTACTGTTCAAGCTCCCAGCCGGAGATGCAGCTCCATCAATCACAACCACGCAATCGCAGCACCGACCTTGATTGCTCATCATGCATGGTAATCCGCGCAGCAGGGCACCAGGGTGGGCAAAAAAAAAAACACGCACGGGAAAAAAGTGGCGCACCGTTTGGGTTGAGTGGAGCACACCGCAGCACTCTGACGGTTGACCTGACGTTACGTCGATGTGAACGCGGGTGACGTCACGCTCACTAGTGGGCGGGCTCAAAAGAGACGCGGGGCTCTCGACAACAAACACCATCGCACCTCCTACAATCTCTCACACAACTTGCAAGAATCGTCAAAGCTAAAAGGTATGGTGTCTGCTCGCCGCACACGGCTCGTGCGAAGAGGACGTTGAACGCTGACAGGATCGCGGTGTAGACCTACTCGATCACCTCGTCCACTCCAAAAACCAATCAACCAACCAACGTACGCTCCCACCACACCTCGCACACCATCTCCTCCCCCCAACCAACACCTCCCCTCCCCTCCTCGCTAACCACCCTCCTCCAGCCCAACACACACACTCCCAAAATGTCCGCCCCCCAGCAAGGCCGCCAGTCGCCCGAGCCCGAGACCCAGACAGACGCCCAGCAGGGCCAGGAGTCGCACCCCAACAACCAGGGCGGCGAGAGCAAGACGCAGGAGAAGTCGGATGATCAGAAGAGCGGATTGCCGGCTAACCCTACGCATGTGCTGGAGAAGCATGCTGAG
>JUDZ01008731.1:0-11255 GCA_000812845.1 Stagonosporopsis tanaceti | reverse complement strand
TCACCGCCCTGCTGACCGCGTCCAGTGCACCCCATGTACCCCATCTTCCACGAGCCGACCTTCACCCAGGACGTCCAGGACGTCTACAATGGCTCCGCCGACCCCTACCAGAACTACTGCCTGCGCATGGTCATTGCCATCAGCCTGCAGAAGATGGACACGCACTACGCCGGCCTCGCCGACAGCTACTACCTCGCCGCCCTCAAGTACTTCGAGGCCGCCATCAAGCCCATGAACCTCAAGACCCTGCAGTGCTTCGGCCTGGTCGCCGGCTACTCGCTCCTCACCCCCACCCGCACAGCCGTCTACTACATCATCGGCCTCGGCATGCGCCTCTGCCAGGCCCTGGGCCTGCACGAGGAGAAGACCATCACCCGCGGTCCTGGCGGCCGCCCCGCCGATCCCCTCGAAGTCGACATGCGCCGCCGTCTGTTCTGGAGCCTGCTCACCATGGACTACGGCCTGTCGCACAGCCTCGGGAGGCCCGCCCACATGGCCGTGCGACGACAGCACATCGACGTCAACTTCGCCGAGCTCGTCGACGACATCTACATCACCAGAGAAGGCGTCAAGCCCGCCCCACAGGCCTCGCTCAAGAAGTGGATCGGCATCCACTTCTACAAGATGCGACTGCTGCAGCTGGAAATCAGAAAGAAGCTCTACCAGCGTAAGACAGACGAGCCCAAGGACGACCAGCATCCCTGGTTCGCAGAGATACAGAACAAGATCGAGGCCTGGCGAGACACCAGTCCCGAGATGGACGGCGGCTCTGGCCTGAACAAGGTCTGGTGCGTACACAATCTTCCCCTACCTGATCTGTATTGAGTATTGACATCCCAGGTTCGTGGGACGCTACAACACCATGGTCGTCTTCATCTACCGTCCCTCGCCACAGGTCCCGAGGCCCTCGCTCCAAGCCGCCATCCGCTGCTACGATGCCTGCCAGTACAACATCTACATGACCAAGAGGCAGATCGACATGCAGCTGGTCGACGTCACGTGGATCTTCGTACAGGCCATCTTCATGTGCATCAACACCATGCTGTGGACCCTCTCGTATCAAGAAGTGCGCCGCCTGCACAGCCGCGAGGAGGTCGAGGGCCACCTGGCCGTCGCCATGGAGTCCATCAGGCTCGCCTCAGACCGATGGCCTGGTGTTGCCTCGGCCATGGAGCTGTATCGCAACCTGATTGAAGCCTGCATGGAAATCTACAACAAGGACGGCGACGTGCCCATCACGGCCAACTCGCCCTCCGACTGCGCCTCCGTCGTCTCGGGCAGCATCGTGGACGGCGTCAACAGATCTCGGACAACGAGCCCTGCTACGGTGTCCACCACATCGGTGAGCACGCCCAAGGACAACGCACAACCGCCGTTCGGCTATTTATCAAACCAGGGACAGCCATTCTTCAAGCAGGACCCCGTGCAGTCCGCCTCTTCCAACTTCGCAAGCTCGCCCGCGAGTCAAAACTCCTCCCAACAACCACCTCCGCAACCGCAGCAGCAGTACGATCCAAGTCCGAAGACCTCGATCGATTCCAACGTGCCAATCTTCGCCTACCCGCCTACCACGCAGTTCGCCGCGCTGCCAACAACCTTCGCCGAGCTGCCGCAGTGGAACCCCACCTTCGCCCTGCCCCAGCAAGACCAGTACAACACGCCGACGATGCCGCTCACGTCCCCGCTGTACAACGAGTACTACGCCGCGAATCAAGGCTACGAGATGGCCGACTACCTCAACCCCGGCTGGAGCCAGGAAGCCCGCGCCCACGGCCTCAACCAGCAGCAGCAAATGCAGCTGATGCACGACTTCGAAATGAACGAAACCAGCAAGATCGAGGAGATGATCCACCAGAGCCACCAGCTCTTCATCCCGCCGCAGATGCATGCCTTCTCCTGAACAGACTGGACAGAACCGACCGAGCCTGTCGGAATCGTTCCGCCGCCATGGATCTAGTCTTATCCGGCTATATTGTACAGCCGTGAGAAAGCGCTCGCAACGAATCGGGTCTGCGTTTGCGTCTGCGTCTGCGTCAACAGGGAAATCTACTCCGGCAACCCCACGCACCTGGCCGAGAACCACCGGTGCCGCAGGGTAGGGCTGTGGCCTTGTCCTCCAATCCGGCGATCCCCGTCCGGGGTATGGCCCCGATCCAGCCCACCACGCGCCGCATGCAGCATGGCATGACTCGCGGCTCGCAGCTCCTGATCGAGCTCCGGCATCTGAATTTATCTCGCTACCCGTAGCCCGCAGTGGGAAGCACTCAATATACTGTACACTCCAGGCCCGAATCGGGCAGCATGCTGTCTGGCCGAGACAGGTACGCACGCGGGTGAGCAAGGGTGTGGCGGCGCGCGCAGACGCGTCTCCCGCGCCCAGCATCGACATTGTCATAACGTCGAGTACACACTGCACACTAAAAGTGGGAGGCTAGGCTAGGCTAGGCTAGGCTATCGCGGTGTGCCACAGCGGGTTCTGTCGCTCACCCAGTACCAGTACCTATACACAATGTAACAATCAAGTAGTTGTACGTGTTTTGCGCATCTTTGTGGGGCTGTTCTTTGATCTTTGTTCTTTGTTCTTTGTCCTGTACGCATCGTATGGCACTGTCCTCGTCCTCGTCCTCGTCCTGTGTGCATCGTGTGACAGTATGTTGATGGCCAGTTCTTGAGACACAGCTCTCTGCTGAAACATCTCGATCATCTTGCTACGCAGATAGCTATATCTCATCACCGTGCTATACAGACTGCTACATGCACTATAAAACTTAGATACTATGGGAGTAGATAGCAACCTAGAGCTGCTGGTCATCTTACCTGTGAGCTGGGTGTTGGCTCACTGCTACGCACAATGCTGGCCAGATTAGCTAGATATCCTGCAAAGGAGCAGTAGGCAAGACGCACCTTATGCACGGAGGAGCTGGGCACTATATAAGAGACAACAAGGCAGAGGAGGAGGAGATGACAGCGGCGAGTAAGAGGGAGAGCTAGCGCTAGGAACACTGGGTTCTATGAAGTCCACTAACACGCCTAGACATGAACGCCTTGAACGATGGAAAGACAGGCAGCAACTCAAGACCGCTGGATTTCTTACCTTGTATCCAAGTGTTGCCTCACTACAGCGCACAATGCGGACCAGATTCACTGTATTTATTTTGCTTTGGGTGTCGCGCAGTCCCAAACAGTGTCGACAACGTGCTAACATGACCACAGATGCACTGTTCAACCAAAACACTACACTACGGATATATGCGAGCACTGTGAAGAACACCGCTTTGTGCTCATAGCAGTACGGACAAGAAGCTTCCATCCATCCATCCATCCACCCATCCCTTCACCACAATCCTTGTCCAGAGCTTACCAGCACATTCCCCCCCCGTTGCAAGCCAAATGAGCAAACCGCAGATATAATTCTTTTACACTGGTCTGGTATAACATTACGCAGAACAGCATATCACACACACATACCCACGATACGCAGGAATGCCCACATCTAATCACCGCGCCATGCACACCACCACCACCACCACCACCACCACATCTCCCCGCAGAATCGCGCGGCCTACAAACCCCAGCCGCGCAAAGCCTGCCTACAACAACAGCAACAGCAACAACAGCAACCGCGTGCAGAAACGCACAACGCTCATCCCGTACAATCGTAGAGACCACCAACTAACCGACGACCAAACAGCTTGGGCGCGCTCCCTCACCGTCTCGCTGTCAGGCTACACAGCGCGCCGCGCGTTCCTCGCTGCTGTTTGTGGGCGCACGACTGGTGATGGTGGTGGTGCGGAAGTGTCTCCTCCACATCCTCCATCTTCGTCTTCTTCTGCTTACTCGCACCCACACCCGCAGTCCCCCGACATCACAGCTCTCAAAGCAGCAGCAGCAGCAGCAGCAGCAGCCTGGGCCCGCAAGGCGCGCCTCATGCACGAGGCTGGCGCCCGCAGCGTGAGAGGCGAGCTGGTCACGTGGGATCCGGGAGCGGAGCGGTATGTGAGGGATTTTGTGGCGGAGGAGGAGCGGGTGGGGAGGGGGGCGAAAGGCACTATCAGCACTACCACCGCCGCTGCCGCCGCCGCCGCCGCCGTTGAGAGTAGAGGAAAGCGTGAGAGTAGAGGCAAGCGTGAGAGAGGAGACGGCAGCCCAGAGCTGGAGATCATCGTCCCTGACACGCCACCCCTAGTTTCTGGTCCCCCTTCCCCCTCCCCCAGCTCCACCACCACCACCACCACCACCTCCTCCTCCTCATCCCATCCCCCACTCCCCCCTCCCATCCAAGACTGGCGCCCCCGCGCCCGCGCCTCGCTGCTGAAGAAAGCCCTCTCCCTGACCCGCGCCTGGAGCGCACTGACGTGGAACCAGAAATCCAGCGTCGCCGAGCGGCTGCTGCTGCTGGAGGACGACGGCGTCGATGTCGCGGCGCTGCGGGCGCGCAAGGTGTCCAGCGACGAGGTGACTAGGATGGTGTTGGAGCGCGGTGGGGGGCGGCGCGGTGGGGAGGAAAGGGAGGAGGAGGAGGAGGGGGAGGAAGGCAAGCGGGGGCGTGGGCGTGCGGCGTACGAGACCGTCGGGGAGCAGCGGTTTGAGGCCGCGGGTGTGTACGCTCCGCTGCCTTCTGCGAGGCTGAAGCGGAAGCGTGACGATGGGGGGGAGGAGCGCTCGCCGCCTCCTGCGAAGAGGCGGAGGGTGGGGGGTATGGGGTGTTGAGGCGGTGCACAGTCAGGTGCGGGAGAGAGGGAGAAGTAAGAGATGCTGGTTTATTGAAGAATCCGCAAACCCCTTCAACGCCCCGGGAAAAAAAAAGAATTTCCCAAAGAAAGCACGTCGGGTGTCTACAAAAAAACCAATTTGAATCCTACGAACAAGGGGGAAAAAAAAAGTAGCGGAGGGAGCACTTCACACAACGTCCCAAAACCCCCGTCTCGCCACCCCCACACCACCCTGACGACCTCCTCCTCCTCCTCCCCCGCCGACAGCAACAACACCCCGTCCCAACTCCCCCCTCACCCACGCCACCACCCCCTCCCCGCCTCCAAGCTGCGCAGCCGCATACTGCACCCCAGCCTCAAAGGCCTGAGAGGGATTCAGTGCAGCCAAGTAGGGGAGAGGGGGCAAGGAGCGGTGCCGCTTGGGGGCTCCACGGTGCTTCTCTCCATCGTCATCGTCGTCGTCATCGTCATCGTCATCGTCATCGTCATCGTCGTCGTCGTCGTCGTCGTCGTCGTCCCGCGCCCTCTTGGAGCCCACAACCACGGGCGCCGTGTACACGCCCCCCACCACCGCGGGGCACGGCTGGCTCCCGTGCGCAGACAACCGCACCAGCGCGAGCGCGACGGCGCGCTGCTCGGCCTGCTCTTCTTCGGCGGAAGCGAAGGGCGCGAAGGGCGCGCGGGAGCGGCGGCGGGCGGCGATGCGGCGCGCGGGGGGTTGCTGGGTTGCTGGGGCGGTGCGAGGTGCGGCCGTTGGGGTGGCGAGAGTGGTGGTGGTGGTGGTGCGGCGCGCGGGGAGGAGGGTCTTCTTCACTGCTGCGGTGAGGGGGTTGGGAGTGGTGGTGGGGAGGGCGAGGGGGCGGTTCTCCTGCTGGTGTGCGGTGGTGGTTGAGCGGCGGGGGCGGCGGCGCGGCTGGGCGGCGGCGCGAGGCGTGGATGTAGTGTTTGCTGTGGTGAGAGCGAAGGTGCGGGTGCCGGACTGGATGGCTGCGGTGGGTGTAGCTGCGGCGAGGGCGTCGAGGTCGTCGTGCTGCGCGTGGATCTTGGCGATGCGGAGCTTGAGGTCGCGCTTGAGCTGGCCGGGAGAGTCGACGATGTCGTTCTGCTCGCCGAGGCGGGCGGCATGAAGGGCATCTTTGATGGCGTCCTGGAGCTGGCGAACACGTGCGGCGTCTTTGAGCTCGGGGAGCTGCGTGAGTACGTTGTCGTGGAGGCGCGCGAAGCTGCGCTCGAGGCGCTCGTAGGTCAGTTTGCCGGAGTTCATTGACGTGGCCATGGTGAAGTTGGTCGTGGAAAGGCTCATGTGGATGCAGTGGGTGGCACTGTGTCACGCGTCGAGTGATTGCTGGTGCAAGAAGCGTGGTGGACCAAAATCCAAAGTCGAGGGAGAGTGAAGTGACGTATGGAGAGCGCGTTTGCTGTGATGAGGGCTGCGCGTGACTGACCGTCGCGTAGCGTTTGCAAAATGAGGTATGGGTAACAGTGGGCCAATGGATGCAACGTTAAGTGTTGTAGGGTAAATTAGGTCGTCTCCAGGACGAATGTATAGTAGGTTGAGCCGTCTCCAGGACGAATGAAGAGATGCGCCAGCGCAACGAACAAGTTGGTTGCAGGAAGAAGAGTGCAGAAGCGACGACGGTTCGAAGGTCGAAGAGCTGGCGAGACGCTTTTATATACCACAGGTGGCTGGTGGGACAATAGACTTCACTCTCTATTGCCTCCTCTGCGTCTTCACCCTTCCTCATCCTCACCGTTCTATTGTGCGGGTGGCACAATAGCAGACTCCTGCCATGTCGCCATGGACGGTGTGAGTTGCGGCCGCCGATCGATTCGGCTTTCACCTCGTTGCCCTTCACTCAGCTGCACCTACCTTCCACACCCCATGTCGACCATCTTCAAGTTCGCTTCGTTCTGGCTCATAGCTCCTTTGACGCGGTCCACCAGATTCCCGAGCATCTGCTCGTCGCCCGTGGCACCGTTCAGACCTTGGACGTCGAGCATCACGGCGATCTGCATCTGCGCAACCATCGCCAAGCCCATTGCACTGGGGCTGCTGAGTTCGTCGGCGAGTCTTTGGTTGCGTTCGCGCACTGCGATGGCCTTCTGCTGTGTTGAGACGAGCGAGATCTGGTTGAGTTGGAAGTTGGACTGAGTGCCGTTGGCCGGTGCTTGTGCGCGGGAGGTTGTGCTGATGGCTTGGAGCGTTTGCAGGCTGAGATAGATTAGTATGTTATGATGCTTTGCCGTATGTACTTGGGCAAAATTCCTCACCCCTGCAGCTCTTGCTTCTGAATGAATATATTCTCTTCAATTCCGCCTACGAGCTTCGTGTATTTACGTGCATCGCAAGTGCTGTTTCCTTCTGCCTGCCACGAAACCAGCGTTGGCAGAGCAGATGCGCAGCCTGTTGCCGCAATTATAGTTAGAAAGTTGAGTAGCATTATGATTATTTGGAGGCGACAGCAGAGAATATGGAAAGAAGCTGAGAGACAGGAATTGCGTGGCTGCTGTAGCTATAGAGTAGAAGATCGAAACGTTTTTGAAACATGCTGCTCGCAGGCCCGGTCCGCAAGCTTGGTGATGCTTAGCATGCGCCCGCCTCTTTTGAGGAGTTTCAGCGACGTGTAGTGTCTCAAGAAGTTGACACCATGCGACTGGAAACTTTGGAGAGCGTAGACTCATAGGTAATGTGATCATGTGGCCAACATTACCACAGGCTTGACGTTGAGTTTAGGCGAATTTAGCGCGCCCGTTCTTGCATCATGTTCCAGAACACACTTGCAGCCCCGCAGTACGAACTCACACCAACGCGGCCACACACCACGTTCGACGTCCGACTCGTCTTTACCTCTTGCAGGTACTCCAGATATCTGGTCATGTACGCTGCTGCTCTCGAAATCTCCGATATAGGACACTGAAGACTGCGAGAGACAGCATATTGGTGGTGGACTTGCAATGGAAGCATCTTATCGAGTTGTATATTCCGAGGCCTCAAAACCCCGCCCATCTATACCTCCTTCACAAAACCCACCTCGATGACCTTATCTATCGGCACACTCAGGCTTTGCACTTTCGCCCGCGTGTTGTCCCTCAATACAATAAATGCCTTGAGCAGCAGCGATCGAGCGATGTTTGTGCCTTCTTTCACCCGCATCTGCTCTTTGCCAATGATGTACAGGACTTCGTCCTTGAATGCGCGGTCTAAAGCATCGAGTCGTGCGGCAGTGCTGCTGGTAGCGATCGAGCTGGAGGATATCTGGCGCGATCTCTTGCGCGCTCGCTCCACCGCCAATGAGGTCGAGTCTTCCTTCTCGGAAACGTCGGTCTGAGTGGCGGAAGCATCGTTGGAAATACTCGAGTTCTTCAGAATTCCGGAGCTTCGTCGGCGCTTCGCTGCGGATTCTGTGGCGCTCTCGCGTTTCTTGTCCGCTGCTCGGACGACGATGTGATTTCTCACCTGATCGTATATCAAAGCGCTCAAGTCGGGGGTAAACACCTCGTCTTTGTATCCGTAATCGACCACCAGGCGGTAGCCATTTGGAATTGCGAGTCGTGTGACATTGTACCGGTCTTCGAGTGGGACTGTGGGTTTCTCTACAGGCCGCAGATGGAAGAAGACTATCACCGCCGGGGCGGTTACGAGCTTGCGGATAAACTGGCTGAAAACGATCGGCGTTGTGTTGCCTTCTTTGTCGAAGAAGATGCCGACCCCACCCATGGAGCTCAACTCTTTGCCCCCGAACTGCTCTGTGAGCTCTAGATTCCCATTCTTGTTCGTCTTGACGAAGTACGTTGTGGTGAACAGATCCTCGGCTTCGGACTTCCATTGCTGCTCCTTTCCAAAACGCCACAGTATGAAGATACACGCTAGAAGGCACGATAGTAATATTGTGAACCAGCCGCCGTCCGGGACTTTGACAAGGGCTGAGCTGAGGTATGTGCCGTCTATGCAAGCGATAGCGACCAGTGGTAGGAAGATATAGTATGGCTTGATGCGCCATACGAGGACGGCGATGAGAGTGACGAGGATCGTATCGAAGAGGGTCACGAACATGACACAGACGCCGTAGGCGTCTCCCAGCGATGCTGTGTTATTGTAGATCGCCGCAACGAGGACAGTGCCTATCATCAGTAGCCAGTTTACGACGGGGACGTAGAAGTTGCCATAGTAGGTTTTGGAGGTATGTTTGACTTGAATCTGTGGGAAGTAGGATAGCTTCATGAGCTGTGCCAGTAGCTAGAGTGGGTTAGCAAGTATTAAAGGGTGGATAGATAAACCCACATGGAATGTAGCTGTAATGATACATTGTGAAGCAACGACAGCCGCACAAATAGCAATAATGAAAGAAGGTATCAACCACCCAGGGGGTGCGCAATTAAAAAATGGATCAGCATAGGCCTCAGGACGCTCTGCAATGAACGCTGCTTGGCCAACGTAAGTCACAAGGAGACTCGGGTACACAAACCCAATCCAGCTGACTTGAATTGCCTGTCGACTGAAAGCTCCGATACCAGCGAACAGGACCTCCACGCCGGTGAAGCATAAGAGAATGCCACCAAGACTGCGCCATCCGCTGTATTTGTTGCGTACTAGATAGTTGAATGCGTAGTATGGGTTGAAAGCCTGTAACATGCCATGGTCATGTCTAACAACGTCAGTAAAGTGCGGGCGATCAACATGGACAGGCGAGCGTACTTTGCTAGGTTGTACATCCCAAAAGCGGAGTTTAGCGCCAGCCAGATGATGACAATCGGGGAAAAGGCTTTTGAACATCGATTGATGCCGAACGGCTGGGCAAGAAACAGCAAAATCAAGATAGTGCAGGTAACGCCAATGATGGTGGACTTGGAGATGTTCCTGTTGATCTCGTTAAGACCCTGCACCGCACCAAGGACTGATTGCGCTGGGGTCAGTACTCCATCAGCGATGACCATTGACACAGCAAAGACTCCTATGGCCTGGAGAAGGTAGCGGAAGAACGTGGTTTTTTCAATCGTCGAGCGAACATGTTTTTGCGATCGACTAAAGAACCTGCGTTAGTGCTCGTTCGTCTGTGGGTCGGAAAACGTACCTAAACAAAACTCTCGATTTGCGTGATCTTGTCGCGTCTCGAGGGTCGCTATTTGATATGTTGGCCTGTGTTCGTGAGCTTCAGATCGAGACGGACCGCGTCGCAAGTCATCCTACATACATATCGAGACAACAATGAATAAGTGCTAAATGTGCCGCCTTCGCCGTGATTGTCGGCTCGTAGTATGATCAGGACATACTTGAGGGTAACAATAACGGTGAGAGACCAGATGATCAAGGAGAGTGCCCCTCGAATATCTTGACGACTGGGCGGCGAGTAAAACGTGGACGAAAAGACGTATAAAGGCGAGGTCCCGATGTCTCCGTATATTACACCAACAGATTCATAGGCTAGAAAGAGCAACTCGCTCACGCTGAAAGCCTGGAGAGTCAGCGAACGAACATCTTGCTGAACAATACACCCTACCTGCCGCCCTTTGTAACCGCCTAGCGATCGGAGCTGCGGATCCTCATCTTCAGCGGCATCAGTCTCTATAGATTTCTCAATGTCAACTGATGGTCGTCTCGCGCCACGTGACCTAGAACGTTTCCGTAACGCTGCGCCTTCTCCAGCATCCACCGAGAACTTTGCCTTCGACGGCCGAGATGAGGTGTCTGAGGTTTCGTTGGCAGTGGTCATTGCCACAGGTCGTCTTGCGGCTGGAGCCCTGGGGCAGGGCTGCGAACAGCGTTGAGTCTGATGCCGGGTAGACGATGCGCGGCCCGCGGTCAATAAACGAAGTTGCACACAGTCACACGGACAGGGAGCAGAGACCGCCGCGTGGTTGGTCCTTCGAGAGCCGGGTTGTCGGTCGACCCATCTTTCCACGTGCTGTGTAGAAAGGTCTGGTGTCTCTTCGCAGGAGGGGGTGGCTTAGAGGGGCGAACGCCCCATCCGGACTGGCTTCGGCTGGCTAGCGCCTTGACAAAACGCCATCTCCATCTCTTTGCAGTGGACTGCGGCGAAGGCACGGATGGCCGGGAGTTAACGCAATTGTGACTGGTGTGCTTATCGTCGGTTGCTAAATGATGCATAACGAGACGCAGGGCCATAGACGGAGAAGCACACAACGTGGAGATTGGGTGCTGATGATAGGCTTGTCCGTACAGCAGATAACGGTTGCTCTGCACATGATGATTGCGACATCTTGAGGTCACAGTTCCGAGCCTGGTGTTCGCCGTCTAGAACAGGGCGGCGGTGAGCGCAGGATTGCGGGTGGAGTGTGCGGTTTGATGCAGGGTGAATGTTCGGCGCGGGAGGTGGGTCGTTGTGCGCTAGCGCACCGGTCAAGGCTAACACCACCGAGCCTTGGAAGGTGACGAACGCCAAACGAGGCCCAGTCGTTCACCATCGTCATCAGCCACTGGTAATGCTGAGTACGTGTGTCTTCTTGCGCAAGAAGCGAGTCTACGTTAATGCAAGTGTCTGGGGCAGTATCTGGTGGGATCTCTGCAATGTACCTTACAGGATT
>JUDZ01008730.1:0-11233 GCA_000812845.1 Stagonosporopsis tanaceti | reverse complement strand
CTGTGCCAGTACAGTGTCGTTGTACCATTCTTCGTTCAGCCAGAGAGTGGCAACGTCGATGCGCTTCTTCCAATCGGAGATGATATAGTTGTACATGCCATCTCGTACGGTATCGGTGATGCTGAGGCTCCCTTTCGAACTGCTGATAGCATGCTCGTCCTTGATGCCTTCTTGTAGGCCCTCGAGCCCGGCGCTGGCTCGTGTGGCCAGTCGTGAGAGTATCGTTACCCAGGCGTCACGGCCATAATCGCTCGCTGCTAGTCTGTTAAAGCCACCCTTGGTGATTTTACTCTTCTGCGCGTCATCGATACTGCTGAGCATGCCAAAAGCTCGATATACCGTCATGTCCCCGTATTGCCGAACCTCTTGCTCGGTCAATGGGGGTGCTTCCGGAAGCTTGTATGGTGCCAGTGCCGAAGACGGTCCAGATTGAAACGCTAGATCGGTAGATGAGAGGCCGTCGAGTCTGTTGTTGATCTGTTCCACATCCTCGGGTTCAAAATCAGGTTCATACTCTTCTTCGTCCTCTGCTGCGGAAGCTGCAGATTGAGTAGCGCGGGCGGCTGCACTTAAGCTGAGATAACGAGAGCGAACGATCTGAAAACGCGTAAGCCATATCCTTGATCCGTTGTATGCAAACCCGTAGCTGCTACGACATCGACATTCATGGAATCAGCGTGTTGGAGAATGTGTCACAACAGTAACAATGGGTAAAGAAAAGAAACGGTGGTGACGTACGTTCAAAGCATAGTCTAACTTCACATGATCCACTGACCGTAGCACGGGCACCAATATCTGCACCAACTGCTCCGGGTCTCGGAAGGCTTGCACGTCAAAGTTTACTGTACTGCCTTCAGGGTTCAGTGTGAATAACTGACGCCAGCTGACAGGGCCTGGTGGCAGTGGTGGTGCAGTGGGCATGGGATCGGGAGCCACGGCAGAAGGAGCATTTGTAGCTACTCGCTGCCTCTTAGCCTGGTCAAGGCCATCAGTGGGCTCACTAGGAGCAGGTCTCTTGCGATTGACATCATCGACCAGTTCAACGCGCATGCGGTGCATACGTTCCAAGAATTGCTGTATCCTGCCATTGATAGGATTTTGGGGATCTCTGATGATTGTAAGTGTTTGTTTCCTGTGCTTGTTCACTAGGTGAGGAACGTACCTCTTCATGATGTTCATCAATAGTGATTTCGTTGTGCGCTCGATCGACTTCATGATGACTTTGTTCTTGGGCGTTAACGGTGCATTCGCAAGCTTCAGAGGGTTGAAGTTGAAGATGCTGGTTAGGATCTTGTTAGCGGCAATTGGTCGTCGATGCATCAGCACGCCCAGTGTGTTGAGCGTTGCTGTGACGAGCAGACCGTCACTGTTCCATGTCAGAGCTATGCAAGGACTCTGGCTTTGTCTATCTGACCTGTGATCTCCGTGTATAATATCCAATAATCGGTCGAGCAATCCATGCCCTTCAGCCTCGAGGCTCACATACGGTATGAGAGGGTGGTCGCGGGGTACGAGGGCGAGAGAGATATCACTGTGGTCAGGTCGCTGCGATTTGTGAGAAGGTGTCGTCCATGAGAGGCCAGTGCTGCTCACCCTTGGATCAACTACTCCTGGTGTCTGTACTAAGACAACCTGCTGGAGGAACTTTACACAGCATACGCGCACGCCTGGCGTGGCCGAATCCATTCGCCGCAGTATGATCGCTTTGATGGCTGACATAATCTGCCAGTTTTGGGCATCGTTGGCGTTGTGGACACTGGTGCACGCAAGTATGAGACAGGGTTCGAGAAAGCGCAAGTAGGCGTGTACGAGTATTCAAAGGTGAGCGTACAGCGCACGTTGCACTCACGGTGGAGGGGAAGGCTATCTGCAGTTCGGGGGGGTTGCACTTACGTGTGTCTGTAAACAAGCGGATACACACTTGCAGCCGCTTGTATGGAGCTCTTGACGACACTGGTGTCGTGGACACTCTCCAGATAGTCCTTCAGCGTCGCCAGAACTGACGGCGCGCTGTTCTCCTTCACGTCCGATGGCCACGCTGGCGATGCGAAGGCCTCGGCCAAGAAGTCAGCGCCCCATCTCTGGACCTCGAGGCTCTGCTCCGCACTGAAGCTTATGATAGGCAACACGCCTGGTATAATGGTAGGGTAGTATCTACCGTCGCCTAAGGCGAGCGCTCGGGCTGACTGCAGCTGCTGAATTGGGCTCATGGTGGTGTTGAAGATGTAGTGCACGAGAAGCAGGCTTTGTTTCCTGTAGTGAGGTCGTGCACAACAGTGACGCTTGTTCACGCGCGCGGCGCAGCCAACTTATTGCGCGACAGAGCCCACAGTACCCAAGGCCTCATTCCCAGCAAAGCTAGAGGTCAAGAAGTACAAGGGGGAGTCGTGGAGTGGACAGGCGCGCGTGTTGGTAGTGTTGTCTACGGGGGTTTGGTTCGAGGCGTGGTGATGGAGAGCTGTAGATCCATGCTGCAGGGTGAACGACAGCGCCAAGCCAACCCTGCGGAAGGAGCCTCTCACCACCGAGGCGAATCATTCACTTTCCCCGCAAACTGAAGAGGTTCACAACGCCACCATGGGATAGTGAGTAGGGCCAATGTGAAGCGCGTGGAAGTGCTGACAGCAGCAGCAAGCCTTTCCAATCGACTTACTACGATGCCCGCATGCGCGCCTCGCCGGCGTTGCTGCGTGCTCGTGCGCCATACCTGCTGAAGAATACTATCACTGGTTTCGCAATCTGCTCGCTCGTCATTGGCATTTGTAGGCTTTTCAAAAGTCTTGCGCAGTTTCTGTACTCACCATTTCCAGACACATACACCATCAACGCCATCTCTCAAGACGAGTTCGAAGATGTGGTTGTTCCTGATGAGCCTGCCATACGATCGCAGCAACCCGCCGGGACAACAGCCGCTGTTCAGCAAGCCGTCGCCGCAAGGAAGTGAACGCGTAGTCGAGAGTTGTGGAGATTTGTACATTGGTGTATCAAGATACTTATGCATTGGGCTGGCGCCACGGTTACTTTTGAGCAATATATCCAGTCGCTGCGAGCGACGGTTGAACATTGAGAAGCTCAAAACATCATCTCTGCGGTCAACGAACAACTGTTTCTTGCCCTGTGGAGTATGGGCATGCACAACTCCCCATCTTTCAAGATGATGCCCTGGCAACAAAGTGAGAGACATACATGACCCGCAGCCATTGTTCTTATAGTATCGAGGGCGCTGGGAACACTATCGTCGCCTTGCATCAATCTTTCACGCCATTCATCAGCCACGTGCAGGCTTCTGTCCTTGGGATGAGATCGTTTTTTTCCATCTGAATCACATCTGATTTTGACGACTGTCCAGCAACACATAAGATCAGTATAGTTAGCATCTTCAGCAAACCTTATTTGCACAAGTGGAATAGGCACGGGCATCAGAATCACATGCGTGGCAAGACGGCATTCTTTATGCAGGCGGCAAGCCACTTACTAAACCACGCCATCCCTGCATCGCTCACCCGTTCACCATGTCTTGGGCCTGTTGTTGAGATGCGACACTTGGGCCGGTATTCCAAATTGATTCGTTGCTGTGCACGACGGACTCCACAATCCCCGTGATGTCATTGTCTATTTTGCAGAAGCGCAACCAAGATAGGCGCGCAGATCTCTAAGGACACCAGCCACGCGCGCCATTTGCGATTCAGAAATCCATGATGATGTCTGAGTCTTATCTTTGTTTATACCTGCAACTCCATGCAGCTGTCTGGATCGGCTGATGTCAACTTGCAGCGCCCACCTATCTTGTTCGTACTTTTTGTCCTGCGACAGTTGCACCTCCACTTCTTTCTCCACCGACCGTCGTCTCACTAGTCTTGTCATCGCGATACGATATGACGACTACGACGACTGTCAGGCGCAAGGTACACGAAGCAAGCGATAAGACCAAAACCAAAGCCCAAGCAGCTGTCGAGTTCGCAAGACAAGCCGAACGCCTTGGACAGTATGCGCCAGATCAAGAGGACGAAGCAACTGGCCCAACCCAGGCCATTGAGGCACGGTTTATCACCCCACAGGACCCCGTGATTCAGACAGCAGCCGGCGGCCGCCTACCAGCAGTCCCGATAGAGGAAGCCACCAAACTCAACAAACTGAAAGATGTTTTAGAAGACCGTGATCCATCTGAAAGCGAGCCGGCAGGGGCGCTGCGCGAGTCAAGAGATGGGACCATTCATGGCGTGCGACCCAAAAAGGACGACAGAGAGGACCAGACGAAGGGCACAGATGCTCCTCTTAGCGAGAGCAGAGCTCCATCGAAAACGAACCCTATGTTCCCACCAGTGCCCGTATACGGTCCTCCAAGCACATTGAGGAAACTGCATTGCATGCAATTGCGAATCTCGTCCGCAATCCTGTCCTTTTGTTTTCTGCTCGTCATCATACTGGGGGCAGCCTTCACTTCAATACCTAACGTCGCAACATATGTCTTCATTCTTCTGCGAGGTAAGAACCCAGACAAGCGCCGACCGTTCTTCGAGGAAGAGGAAAGACGGAAGAAGGCCCGGAAGGCAGCCGAGGTAGCATGGAAGAAGCAGCATACGGGAGAAGCAGAGAAAGCCGTCGATGATAACGAAGATGGAAAAGAAGGAGATGAATTTGTACCCCTGGAGGGCGGCCCAGACGAGCTCAAGTGTGACGTTCGTTACTACGCGCGTCGAGTAGGACTTGACTGCGAAATTTTCGAGGTGCAGACTGAGGACGGCTTCATCATCGATCTTTGGCATCTCTACAACCCACGCGATTACACACGTACCGAAGATTCTGAAAGAGTACCACGCGCGCCAGATGTCTTCAGGAGAACAAGCTCGTGCAATGGAGTACCCGGCTTGCAGTATCCGCCAGGGCAAAAGAAGTACCCCATTCTCATGATTCACGGACTTTTGCAATCAGCTGGAGCCTACTGTACCAACGACGACGACAGTCTTGCCTTCTTCTTGGCTAAGAGCGGGTACGATGTCTGGCTGGGTAATAACCGCTGCGGCTTTAATCCTCGCCACACGATGCTGGACTACAGTGATCCAAGGATGTGGGCTTGGAACATTCGACAGATGGGCGTTATGGACTTGCCAGCACTCATCTCGCGAGTCCTCTCCGAGACTGGATTTGAGAAGCTTGGTCTAATCGCCCATAGTCAGGGCACGACGCAGAGCCTTGTTGCCATGGCCAAGGAACAGCGCCCTGAGATCGGCGACAAGATTTCTGTATTCTGCGCTCTTGCACCAGCAGCTTACGCAGGCCCCCTGATCCAGAAAGCCTACTTCAAGTTCATGCAAGTCATTTCTCCGTCCATGTTTCGGATCGTCTTCGGCATACATGCGTTCATCCCCTTCATGATGACGATGCACTCTTTGCTTCCAGGCAAGATGTACGGAGCCATGGGCTACCGTGTGTTCTCCTTCCTCTTCAACTGGACAGACGAACGTTGGGATCAAGGTCTTCGGGATCGCCTGTTCCAGTTCTCCCCAGTGTATGTCAGTGCGGAGAGTATGAGGTGGTGGCTCGGTCGTGAGTGTTTCGCCAAGCACAAGTGCATTCTGTCTACGCAGGAAGAGAAGACAATAGAAGAGAAGGAAGACGAGGACGAGGACAGATCCAGGTCTCGACCGAGAGACGAGTCCGATGACGAGGAATCCGATGACGCCCAGTCTGGCCGCAGCGCTCTTGACGACGATAAGTCCAATTCGAACAGGCGGGACACCAGCCGTGCCCGTTTCGCCTGGTATGGTCCACATACACCTCCTTTTGCCCTGTGGGTCTGCGGTGCAGATGATTTGGTCGACGGTCGCCGCCTCTTGCGACGTTTCGAACGCAACCGCGAACCGTTTGTTGACGTAGTCCACTCCAAGGTCATCGAGGGCTACGAGCATCTCGATGTTATCTGGGCAATGGACGCAATCGAGAAGGTGGGCAAGGAGGTCAGAGAGGTGCTATGGAAGACCGCGCCTGAAGCGGCCAGGAACATCTGCCGCACGCCCAGAGGGTGTGAGAACATTCAGGATTTCTACCACCGCAGCGACAAGACGAGGGAGGACGCAACAAGGGAGGTTGATGTCACAGCCGGAGAGTGGAGCGAGAAGGGTGCTGAGCAGGTGAAAGGCTCAGAGCAGATCGGAGGTGGTGACGGCAAAGGCTACCAGGCTATGGAGGCCGAGAAGGAGACTTCTGCCACCGCCGCATAGGCACATTGCACGCCGAGATCTGCACTTGGTTTAGCGTTTCCTTAGCATACACCCTTATACCCTGTTGTTTCTCGTATAAGAGACTTAGACATAGATCTGTTACACATAATCACGCAACGAAGTTTCCACTGTAAGAGACCTGTGATGCAGCTCGTCGAGATATGGTGGACTCGAGGATATACTAAGTGAGAGTACATGCTCGGAGCGCATCTTGCACACATGCACTGGCAAGTGCCACAACACCGCGGCACTAGTCCTTACTCAGAAAATCATCGGATACACCCGAGTATTCTCGCAATAGCATCGGATGCATCCTCGAGGCGATCAACAGATATGTAAACTGCCGAATGGGGCAGGTTCAAAGCGGTGAGACACTAGCGTGGCAGAACAATCTTTGGACTTGGAAATTTCCAGTGATGGCTGCACGGTCCGCAACCCTCGCAGCCACCACGCGCATACCCCACGCAACTTGAGGTCTGAAAAGCTGGAATTATTGGAACAGCTTCAGGTCACCTCCGCGATTGACCACCTCATACCACAAGGTGTGCGATCCCCGGACAGACGGTATACTAGAGAAGCGGCGGGGAAGCCTGCGGAGCTGTCAAGATGCCGAAGAAAGCTATGTATGTAAAGACACGCACTTTGCAAGCCTTGCTGTTACTCACAGTTTTGCAGCGACTCCCGCATTCCGGCGTTAATCCGGAATGGCGCTCAGGTATGTGTGCATCAAGCGACCACCAACTCGATCCCAAGCTCACCGTACGCAGGAAAAGAAGCGAAGCTTCTTCGTGGTTGTTGGTGACCGCCAGAAAGATGTCATCGTCAACCTCTATCACATCCTGCTGAATGTTGACGTCAAGCTGAACAAGTCGGTGCTCTGGGCATACAAGAACAAGCTGCTTGGATTCTCGAGTCACCGCAAGAAGCGCGAGAAGAAGATCAAGAGCGAGATCAAGCGCGGCATCCGCGACATCGATACCGAAGACCCTTTCGAGCTGTTCGTCTCGACACAGAATATCCGCTATGTGTACTACAAGGAGACGGAGAAGATTCTGGGCAACACATACGGCATGTGTATCCTGCAGGACTTTGAGGCGCTCACACCGAACCTGCTTGCCCGCACGATCGAGACGGTTGAGGGAGGAGGACTGGTCATCCTGCTGTTGAAGGGTATGAACAGTTTGAAGCAGCTCTACACAATGTCCATGGACATCCACTCGCGGTACCGAACCGAAGCGCACAGCGATGTCGTTGCCCGATTCAACGAGCGATTCCTCCTCTCCCTCGGAAAGTGCGACAGCTGCTTGGTCGTCGACGATGAGCTGAACGTGCTGCCCATCTCTGGCGGGAAGCACGTCAAGCAGCTGCCGCCGCCAGACGCAGAACTCGAGGGCAAGACACCAAAAGCGAAGGAGTTGGAAGAGATCAAGGAATCGCTGGCAGACACACCACCTGTGGGCGATCTTGTCAAGCTGGCGAAGACGGTGGATCAGGCGAAGGCGCTGCTCACGTTTGTGGATGCAATCGCAGAGAAGACGCTGCAGAGCACCGTTACGTTGACAGCAGCCCGTGGTCGCGGAAAGTCTGCGGCACTCGGTGTGGCGATTGCGGCGGCCATTGCCCACGGTTACAGCAACATCTTTATTACTTCGCCAAGTCCAGAGAACTTGAAGACACTATTCGAATTCGTGTTCAAGGGCTTTGATGCGCTCGGATACATGGAGCACCAGGACTACAACATCCTGCAGTCGACACACGCCGAGTTCAACAAGGCGATCGTCCGCGTCAACGTGCACCGACAACACCGGCAAACGATCCAGTACATCCAGCCACAGGACGCGAATCAGTTGGGTCAGGCTGAGCTGCTGGTCATTGACGAGGCTGCTGCCATTCCTCTGCCGTTGGTGCGCAAGCTGATGGGGCCTTATCTGGTGTTCATGGCTTCGACAATCAACGGTTACGAGGGCACTGGACGCTCGCTTTCTCTCAAACTCATCAACCAGCTCCGTGAGCAGTCCAGAGGGCGGAAGACTGACGGCTCGTCTACCGTGGTCGACCGAGCTACAGGGAAGGAAAGCAAGGACGGAACAGAACCGTCCATGGCCGGCCGCTCACTGCGCGAGATCACACTTTCGGAGCCTATCCGTTACGCCCAGGGCGACTCTGTGGAACGATGGATGAACGACCTCCTCTGTTTGGACGCTACCCTCCCACGCTCGAAGCTGGGAACCCAAGGCTGCCCACACCCCAGCGAGTGCCAGCTGCTCCACGTGAACCGCGATACTCTCTTCTCCTACAACCCTGCCGCCGAGAAGTTCTTGCAGAAGATGATGGCGCTCTACGTTGCAAGCCACTACAAAAACACGCCCAACGATCTCCAGCTCATGTCTGATGCGCCCGCGCACCAGCTTTTCGTTCTGACCGCCCCAGCCGAGGACAACAAGCTTCCTGAACCCCTCTGTGTGATCCAAGTGGCACTCGAGGGTCAAATTAGCAGAGAAAGCGTTCTCAGCAGTCTGAGTCGTGGGCAGAGAGCAGGTGGTGATCTCATTCCATGGATTGTGTCGCAGCAATTCCAGGACGAGAACTTCGCCTCGCTGTCTGGCGCGCGCGTTGTCCGCATCGCCACCAACCCCGACTACGTCAAAATGGGTTACGGTTCGCGCGCGTTGTCCCTGCTTGTTGACTTTTACGACGGCAAGCTTGCATCTCTGTCTGAATCGGCGCCGGCCGAGATCGAGACGATGAAGCGTGTCACCGAAGAGGACCTGGAATCAGCAACGCTCCAGACAGACAGCATCAAGGTCCGCGAAGCATCAGAAATGCCGCCTCTGTTTGCTCGCTTGTCTGAGCTCGCAGCACCCAAGCTTGACTATGTCGGTGTGAGCTACGGACTGACAAGCCAGCTGCACAAGTTCTGGAAGCGGCAATCGTTCGTCCCCGTCTATCTTCGTCAGACACCCAACGACCTCACTGGCGAGCACACGTGCATTATGCTGCGCTCGTTGGAGACGACATCGTCTGACGGCTCCTGGGTCGCTGCGTTCGCAAAGGACTTCCAGAAACGCTTCCTCTCCCTTCTTTCCTACCAGTTCCGCACCTTCTCGTCTATAACATCGCTCTCGATTGAGGAGTCTGCGTCGCAGGGTGCAGACCTCGACACCGACTTGAAAGCCTCACCCATCACAAAGGCCGAGCTGGACGCGCTGTTCAGCCCGTTTGACTTGAAGAGACTGGATTCGTACGCGAACAACATGCTCGACTACCACGTCATCCTCGACATGCTGCCCCCGATCGCGACACTCTACTTCACAGGACGTCTCAAGACGCAGATGAAGATGAGCGGCGTGCAAGTGGCGCTGCTCCTCGCGGTCGGTCTGCAGCGCAAGGAGTTTAGCGAGGTGGAGAAGGAGCTCAACCTGTCGTCCTCGCAGCTGATGGCCATGTTCGTCAAGGTGATCCGCAAGGTCGCGACAGCATTCCGTGGGATCCTTGAGGGCGCCGTCAGAGAGGAGATGCCCGAGGCTATGGAGGTTGAGGACGAGGGTGCCAACGGCGAGGCTGTAGGCGACTCGCGCTTCAAGCCGCTGGAGCAAGACTTGCAGCAGGAGTTGCTGGAGGGCGGCGAGGAGTTCCTTGCGGACCAGGAGGAGCGCGAGCGTGCCAAAGCCCTGATTGACGCGCTGCCGCTGCACAAGTAAGGCCATCCATCCATGACCTTCCAGCCCCCACTGTACCCGTACTAACACAACGCAGATACGAAATCGGCGAGGGGGCAGACGACTGGACAGAAGCCGAGCGGTCGGTGGCCAAAGCGTCAAAGGGTGGTCGGGTTGACAAGCTGACGGTGTCGGTCAAGACGGGCGAGAAGAAGAGGAAGGCTGGCGAGGCGGTGGCGGAGGCGTACAAGGAGGCGGAGAAGGGCAAGGAGAAGAGCGAGAAGAAGCATAAAAAGGCAAAGCAGAGCAGGAAGTAGGCTTGCATATGAAGGAGATGGGGACGCATGGCATATGGAAGGAGAGGTGCATAGGGAGGAGTTGCGGCGTTTGATATCCTCGCAAAAGGGGCTGCTATGTCTATCTATGCATGGCTTTTGTGTTGCAATATACGAATTGACTTGACCGTTGGTCGTCGTGTACGAGCTCGCGAGGCGGTAGAAATTGCACGTGCATGCTGCTCGCTGTCCACGTCATGCTGTGGTGGTGGTACAGGCAGTGGAGCTCCGGAGCCGCACTCGGACGTCTCGAGAAGCGGGCACTCGTGCCAACCACATCAGTCGAGATCTGAACAACGCGACAAATCACCCAGGCCATTCGTCGCCCTTGTTTGTCGTCGAGGACGCAAATACACACATACAGGTCCCGGCATTGCCCGTCACGGTACGCTCGCTGCAGCCGTGGAGCGCACTCCCGTCGGCGTCTGCGGCACCATCACAGGGCTGCCGAGGTACATCCATCCATACACTTTCGCAGCTTGGCACGCAGGCCGACGACGCCTACCACGCCAGCAGCCGCCGAGCCTCTGTACACAACTCGTCGATTGCTTGCCCACTCTGCCAATTGCCAGCAAGAGATGGAGGCGCACGCGGCGCACGGCGCGTCATATCCACCCAACGCAACGCAGCAGAACGGGTCGCAGGCGCAGAACGGGCTCCGGCGCAAGAGGAGGAGGAGGAGGCTCGACCGCCCGGCGGTGTCGGCGCGGTTGCTGCTCGATGACAGGCTGAGGGGGGAGGCGGGGGTGTTGAGCGAGGATCTCTGGGAGGAGCTGTTTGGGAAGCGGGGTATGTTCACGTCGTGGAGAGCGAGGGTGAGGCGTGAAGGTGGGAGCTTGCGCTGACGATTGCTAGGGAACGAAGCCACCACGCGCCATGTCGCCATCACGCCGTGGCTGCCGAGCTCCGTCGTCGCCGCGCAGAACGTGCCCTGGACCATCCTCCCCGTGACGGCTGCGGACAAGACGGACCCAGCGGCCGCACGCCCGCACCCGCACCCGCACCCGCACCCGCACCC
>JUDZ01008729.1:0-11219 GCA_000812845.1 Stagonosporopsis tanaceti | reverse complement strand
CTCCCGATGATCCGCCGTTCTGGATCCGGCACGGTGACGCGGACGCCACCATCCCTTACACCGACAGCGTGACATTCGCAGATCAATTGACAAGCGCCGGTGTTCCGGTTGTGGATTTTGAGATCGTGCCCGGCCAGGGTCATGGTTTTACCGGAGAAGCCAAGTCAACTGCAGAAGCGGAAGCTTGGGCCTTCATGGCGCAGCATGTGAAAAATCTGGAGGTAACGACGCCGATTCTCTACAAAGACGGCTACACGCCTCCCGACCCGACGGACCCGACCGATCCCACAGACCCAACCGATCCTTCACCGGGCATTCCCGTTGAGGTTGGGCGTTTGGAGCCCTCGGACGATGCCTTGATCGACAGTTCCAAACCGGACACCAATATCAATTCCGCTACAGGCACAAGCATCGGCCTTTTTAGCGTATCGTCCGGTACAACCAACAAAAAGGTTGTCTATTTCAAATTCGATGCTTCCAC
Source organism: Stagonosporopsis tanaceti (assembly GCA_000812845.1). Classification (NCBI taxonomy): domain Eukaryota; kingdom Fungi; phylum Ascomycota; class Dothideomycetes; order Pleosporales; family Didymellaceae; genus Stagonosporopsis; species Stagonosporopsis tanaceti. The sequence continues at coordinate 10,738 of JUDZ01008729.1, read as the reverse complement.
CCTGAGCGATCCGGACTACCGCTACGAATTCCAGGTCGCCGCGAAAAAAGGCACCAGCAACACGGACCTGGAGCTCTCCCTCTACGGGATCGAGAATACAACCTGGAACGAAAGCCAACTGACCTGGAACAATGCGCCCACGCATAGCCTCGATCCGACCGCTTATGTGGGATCATTTACGGTAAAGGCCGAGAATAGCGGGCGCCCGGAGGTGTACAGCGTCGATGTGACGGACTATGTCCGCAGTCATCTAACAGAAGGCAGTGTATCGTTTCTCCTTGCAGATGCGAGCCATACCGGTGTCAGCGTCAATATCTATAGTAAAGAAGCCAACGGCTCCAGCAATCCAAGACCTGCGCTGGTCGTAAGCGAGTTGGTGGATTCCAGTCAGGATAGTACGCCACCGTCCTGGCCGGACGGAAGCCGTCTGTCCATCGGCAGCTTTGCGAAGATTATGTGCACTTGGCATGGCCGACGGCGGAAGACAACAAGATCGTCGCGAAGTATAACGTTTATCAAAACGATGTCAAAGTAACGGAGCTAAGCTCCGACATCACCCGCTATGAAACGGAAGGACTGTCTCCGCACACGGAGTACAGCTATAAGGTCGAGGCCGTGGATGCCGCCGGAAATGTCAGTCCGCTTCCGCTGACGTTGTCGGTTACGACGCTTGGCGCACCCTTAGCACCTTGGCCTGTGGTCTCGGTCACGGCAAGCGGCAGCGACGGCAACATCGAGGATAATACCTTGGACCAGAATCTATACACCCGCTGGTCAGCGGCCGGTGACGGTCCGTGGATCATGTACGATCTAGGCGAGACCCGGGACATCGGTTATCTGGGCATCGCCTTCTATAAAGGGGACGCTCGCGCGACGCAGATCGATATCGAAACCTCCGATGACGGAGTAACCTGGTCTACCCTCTTCAACGGTTCGAGCAGCGGTACCACCACCGGGATGCAGCCATTTAACGTTCCGGACACAAACGCCCGGTACGTGAAGCTGATCGGCCGCGGAAATTCGGACGGCAGTGCCTACACGAGTCTGACGGAAGTCCATATCTATCCGCCTTTTGCTAACGGGGATACGCCTGTGGCGATAACACCGGATTTTGTACCGCAGCCGCCGGAGGGTACGGTTCCTTTTACCGCTCCCGGCATGAAAAATGCGGACGGGAGCGACCATCCGGTGCATCAGGCCTTTGCTGCAACCGGAAGGACACTGAACGTAGTCGATTACGGAGCCAATCCTGCGGACAATGATTCGGACGATCGACCGGCGATTCAGCGTGCAATTGATGAGGCGCTCCCTGGAGACGAGGTGTTCTTCCCTAATGGCGTATACAACTTAAACAGTGCGCCGGATGGCCTGACCAATCTGATACTGAAATCGAAGGTCAATTTACGGGGGGAGAGCCAGAACGGCTCGATCCTGAAGACTTCGCTGAACAAGGTTCGGAACAGTACAATGATGAGATCCGCTAAACAGCATAATCTGACCATCTCCAACCTGACGCTGACATCTGCTTGGGAGGGTCAATATACGACAGATCACAGAATCAACAACCCGGATGCCGGCGGTCCTGACATGATGATCATTGCGGCCAATTATGGCGAGTCGCCTTCGTACAACATCACGATCGACAGTGTGACAATCGAGAAATTCAGCCGCATGGGGGTCCGTATCGAGAACAGCCATGATATCGTCGTCCGCAACACCACGTTCCGAAATGCCACAGATCTAGGACCGGGCGGGGCAGGGTACGGCGTATCCATTCAGGGTGTACCGAAGGTCAACCGCAACGGTTTTGCCAATGATACCCGGTGGAGTCTGGTCGAAAACTCTTCCTTCGAGGGGCCTTACCTGCGCCACGGAGCACTCATTCAATATGTAGCCCATAACAATGTGATCCGGCATAATGAATTCCACCAAATTCGGCTGGATGCAATTGATCTGCATGGGGAACTGGAATATTTTAACGAGATCCACGATAACCTGATCACCGACATGCCTTATGGCGGCGGCATCGGCATCGGGAATACCGGGGGAACCGCCCCAACCAATCACAGTAAATCCGGTCCGCAAAACTATATCCACGACAACACAATCCGAAATGCGCGGGAAGGCATCGTCGTATCCATGGGCTCGCCGGATACCATCATTGAGAACAACCGAATCGAGAATACCGTCGACATTCCGGATGCTGCCGGCATAAACATTTTGAACGGGCCGGGCACAATTATCAAGGGCAACACGATCCGCCAGAACACCGCCGAGCGTTATTGGGGCATTCTACTCGAACACGACAACGGGGACACCAACGCGGGCGGCATTGGAGCCGGAGACCCGGAGAATGTGCAGATTCTGAACAATACCATTACCGGGAACAGCAATGGGATTCAGCTCAAGGCGGGTCAAAACATCAAACTAAGCGGCAATACGCTGGACAACATAGGCGAGAACTTTACCGCCGCACCGGGGGTCACGTATACCGATTTCACCGTGGACCTGGAGTACAGCACAACGGCCCCGACGAATGGGGACGTTGTTGCAGCCTTAGTCTCGAATAGTCCAATTACCGTCATCAATAACGGTGGATCTCCAACTTACAAATTTACCGAGAATGGTTCATTTACCTTCGAATATGCAGATGAGGACGGCAATGAGGGGACGATGACGGCCACCGTATCAAACATCGATAAAATCGCCCCGGTGCTGAAGGTTACACTCTCACCTTCCATACTGAAGGCTCCGAACCACAAAATGGTCGACATTCACGCTGACCTCGAATCTAGCGATGAAGGCTCTGGCGTTGCATCAATCGTGCTAACTTCCATCACCATGGAGAGTGCAGGCGGCAAGGGACATAGCGGAGATACATCGGAGATTATGAACGGTAAAGATAAGGACACGGGTAACAGCAAGAGTAAAGGCAAGGATAAAGAAGGCGACCGGGGACCGGATATACAAGATACCGAGTTCGGTACCTATGATACCCATTTCCGGCTGCGGGCAGAGAAATCGGAGCGCGGACGGAGCCGAATCTACACGGTGACCTATACCATTACGGACCATGCGGGGAACCAAGCGCAGGCTGTGGGGACGGTGAGGGTGAAGTGAGCTGAGTTTACTTAGGTGGCGAATCTTTAATATGAATATGTATGCACGGACACAGGGTTCATGGAATAAGCGAACGTGAATTGCGCCGAGAAAGTAAAGACGACTCGAACACACTATAAAAGCACATTCCGGAAATGAATAATCGAGCATGAAGATGCTAGCAAAACACTAACTGATATAAACAACAAAAGCTGCCCATACCGTCCTAAACGGTTGGGCAGCTTTATTGTTCAACACAGCTCAAAAAACGCCTCATTATATAGATGGAACTTGCGAGAGCAGCTGCCATGTTAATTTTTGTATCACTTGCTCGGACTATCGAAAATCCCCAAACGATGCAGCACGGTCATGATTCGGTAAAAATCGTAGCTACCCTTAGGATCATGCAATACTTCTGCTTGCTGTGCAGCTTGTACTGCCGGTTCTGCCCAAGATGGAACTTTCGCCGGTTTCTCCGTCTCAACTGCCTTGAGCCTTACGTTCATCTGCTGAATGGTATTGCTTTGCTCCGTTAGCAGTTTCATCGCAGAAGCATATTGCTTGCTAAGCTGCTGCATCTGCTCTTGTGTTTTTTGCAGCTCGGCCGTTAATTGTTCGATTTTCATGCGTTCCTCCTCCTCTGGACTAGGTACATCATATTGATGGAGCAAGTTCTGCTCCATAATAGAAATGAGCTTTTTCGGATAATTGGGGTCTGTAGCATAGCCCCCTCTCCAAATCTCGGTCGCAGCCGTTTTATAATCCACCCACAATACGCCATGGTAACGCTGTGGCTTGTCACGTGTGCCGTTCAGGATCAGTCGGGTATGATCAGCAACCGATTCACTCCAGCTGTTATACTTACGAAACTGGGCATTGGTCGTATAGGGCGTTTGCCCCCGGTATTCCGTTGTCTGCATGGTGATGCTTCCCGCCGGACCGGTTCCTTTAATGCCAAACAGATTGTTCGCTTTTTGCGTTAGGCCGCTCATTCCCCAATTAGATTCCAGAATTGCCTGTGCGAGCGTAAGCGAAGCAGGCACCCCGTACTGTCGCATGTCCTGAGTGGCAATAGGTGCCAGCTTGGCTATAAATTCAGAGGGTTTCATCCTTTTTTTCCTCCTTTCGTGCGGTTGGCTTATCCCCTTCTTCGGATTTGATCTGGAATACTTGTACCACATTACGCAGGGACTGGGGGATCGGTACCCCCATTCTCCCAACGTTCTCAATAATAGACAGCAGCTCATTCGCGAGATAGAAGAAGATCACCGTATTCTGAAAATAATTCATTTCCCCCAGCACCCGGTCCACCAGATGCATTAGGGCGATGATGAGAAAAATGGTGATTTTGCGTGCAATCCCAGTATAACCAATACGGCTGCGCAGCTCGCCGTTCATCCAGGCCGCGCCCCATCCGGTCAACCAATCGATCATCACGAACCACAACAACAGATGCAGCTGCAGCGACCATCCGCCCCAGACGTAACCTGTCACGGCCCCCGTCCCCGCCACCAGCATCTTAAACAGCTGACCGATGTGCTCATACATAATTGTTCCTCCTTTATATGGTTTCGAGGTGTGAAAAAGCCCTCGGAGGAGCCGAGGGCTTGCGTTACTGCTATTCATAGTTGCTCTAAGAGAGAGAATCCTTGTTAGCATGCACGTCACTTCGCCTGCGGATCATGCTTCCGATCGCTGTTGCCCACGGATTTTCCTAAAAACTTATGGATAAGGTTAAAATCCGTGGACAAAGGCGACCGCTTCGCTTCTACAGCATGATTCCGCCTTCTTCGTTGAAGCCTTGTTTAATGTAAGACCATTCAATGTAGCGTTTAGTATGCCTCGCCAGTGATGACTTCATATTCTTCTGAAGTGATCACGCCAAAAGCAACATACTGTCTCAATTGAGACTTCTGTGCCCACTTCTTTTCGTAGTAGTACTTCAAGCGCTCAAAATCGTTCTCGAACATCGTCTTCCGCTCCTTTCGATCAGCTATTTTCAAGTGACAGTAACCGTAATTCAAGTCCCACAATTTGAGCGCCCTGCGCCTCATTTTGCTGGCGCAACTCCATGGCCTCGAGCTCCCGTGCAACCAACTCGGTACCTAAGCGATCCACTTCATTGGGTTCCTGGGGTTGAGGTCTAGTTAGCTCCTCAATTTCTTCCGGGGTTAGACCTTCGATCCATAACGTCGGTTGCATCGGTGCTTGATAGATTGGCGGCTCCCTTCGTTCTTCCTCGGGTAATGCTGACCACTGATCATATTCTGACTTAAACGCGTCTTTAGCGGAGCTTTCCGAATCCTGGTACGCCTCCCACGCCGCCAAGTCGAAGCGCGGACGGTACAAGCCAGGAATAACCGGGATACCTACGATAAATCCGGCGATTTCCAGTTCCGGCGTATCCTCCGGCTGCTCGTCTTCTGGTGCTGTCTCTAGTTCAACTTCGCCCGGATCAGTGGGCAGCGTCGGAACAACCGGCGCATAAAAAGGGACGACACCGGAAAAGGCATCGTCCACGAGCGTATCCTCTAAATAGAGGCCGTCTGTATTTACTTTAGGTACGGCTTTCATGTGATACCTCCTTTATTCTAAAGTGAAGGGCGGTATATTTAAGGACAACCAAGACGCTGGCTCTGATAGTGTTGGTCCGTACATATACGTAACTGCCCCATCGGTTCCAATTCTAATTCTAGTTACTTGCTCGGGGAACGTTCCGCTATAACAAATCGTTACAAATGTAACATTTTGATTTGGTCGATATCCTTCTGGAAGGTAAAATAGGTTACTGGGAGAACTCGCCCCCTTTTTTACTAATCCCCTAAGATGTACGAAACCCTGGGAGTCTTTTCTGTACTGTATCGTCGGATATCCGAGGTATACCGCACCATCTGAATAAGGCTCCCACCCATTCAACAACGTCGGAGTAATCCATCCCGGTTGATCCTTGTCCACCTTCTTATTCATCAGCACGGATACAGCGGACGTATTCTGATGCACTGAATCGGTCAACTCTTGTAGCATCGCCTTTTCGTTAGCTGCATATGATCCGGTAAATGGAACGATAGGCGACTTGTCCAGCATAAGGTACGTGACGGAATAGGTTGCGGACGGATCAAAGTTGGCGGCAAGTGTATATAGCCCTTCATTTCCGTATGCGAGATTAGTAAATTTACTCCACGGATCATCAGCGTTATTTTTGTAAAAACGTATAATTCTTTCTGTTTTATTATCTAACAATGACAAAGGATAATTTGTGTTGTTCACGTTGTAATGCGGGCCATTCAGAACAGGATTCGCTTTCTCCCGTAACACAATTCCCGTCCCAACCTCGATCTGGTTATCGCCTTCGTTAAACGTCAGCATGCCTTCGGAAACGATCGGCTCTACAATTGGTGTTGCGTTTTGATATACGAGTTGGTAGGGCGTATGCTCTTTCGCTGGAACAGTCGGAAGCGTCGTGGTCCAATCTGAGTAATCCCCTTTCTTAAACTTGGTTAAATTTAGCCATGCCTTACCACCAGAACCGTCATACATTGATGAGGCATTGCCCGAAGCGTCATACATCTTCCAGCCCATAAAATACACCTTAATCTCGTCGGCTGTCGGCGTGTAGTTGTCGCCCCATCCGCTGTCTACATTTGAAACAGTTAAAAAGTAATCCTTATAGTTTGAAGCAATTGAAAGATAGGTTTGGTCATAAGATGTAAAGTTGCCCACAGACGATAGTATTTTTCCATCATATTTGGTTACCACTAGACTATTAAAATTAGTACTATTTGCTATGCCTATGACCCCTAAAGCTTTAAAACCCGTATGGGATGATATAGAAGTCCAATTTACTGAACCATCAAGTATAACGCACCTCCAATTCGCCAGTTTGAAATACTGACCATCCTTTTCGAACACCCCGTCAGCATTCGTATCTGTAACTGGATCGGCATATAAGTCCGTTTGCAGCGCAAGCATGGAGTCTTCTCGTGGCTTGAACGATTTAGAAACAGAGCCTAATGAAAGCATTGGATTTTTATATGTGTACGAGGATTTCCCACTGTTTGAAACTGCACAAACAACTTGTATCTTTACAGCGTGGGGAGGGCTTGTTACTTTGATAGGTGCTGTTCCTGCAAAAATTTCAGCGCCCCAGCTAATAAACCTTCCATCGGCATCTAACCATCCCACTGTAAAATATCCCCCAGACACACTCGTTCCTCCCATAGTTTCACCGGAAAGAATATAGTCTGTATTGGGTATAATGTTGATAATAACATAGTTTCTTGCACCCACGTCTCCATCAGAATATCTAAGTGTATAAGGGTCAACTATCTGCGTTTTCTCTGAGTCTAACGTCCATTCATAAAACGGAGGCAAAAGATTCTCCCCCAGTCGAATCGCATAAGGATTTCGTACAGGTTGAACACTATCGACGTAAGGATACTTGGCGGCAATTTGCTCATACGTCAAACTTCCAAAAGAATCATACTCTTGTTTGGAAACTTCAAAGATTCGTATGCAATCAAAGTTAGCGGATTCGCCATTTTGTACATATAAACTAGTTGATGGGTCTTTCAAAAGATACAAACGTGGAATGACATCGCAGTCAACTATAGGGTTAAAGGCCGTTCTTACTAATGAGAAAGTTCCTGTCTGACTAACAATATTTGATTCTGATATGAAAAACTCAGGCGATAATTGAGGTTTATTGTTGTAGATCTTAATCTGGGCAGCACCTTTATTAACTTTTAACATTCCTATTAATACATAGTACGAGCCTTGTTTTGCCTTATAGCCAGCTGTCATATCCGCATAGTGTTCTACTGTTTCTGAGCCAGTTGCTGTTACTTTAATTGAATTGGAACCAGAATACATGGACGTATTGTCAAGAGCTGAAATTGTACTTGCGTTTAAGACAGTCGGTATAATTGTTTCAAAATTGCCATCCCGCCCCAACAAATTCACCAACGTCCGCCCTTTAATCCCACTCAACTTAAAAGGTGCGCTTCGCTCCGCATTCACGATCTGAAGCCCCGGCTGCAGCACAACTTTCCTGCGCTCTTCCGTATCCAGGCGCTTTTCCAATGCCCCGATTGCCTCGCTGCTTTCACCTGCGAACCGATCTACGGCATCCGCGTTCTGATCAATATACTTCTCCAGATCGAAATACGTCGTGGACGGCGAGGTTCGATCGATTTTGTTCAATCCGATATTCGGCGTAACCGGATTCGTCATTTAGGCTCCTCCTCCCAATAATCTGTCTTGTGTCGTTGCTGATATTTCCTCAAAGGTCATGCCCTCCACTTCAGCTATGGTGAGATAACGCAGTGCGTAATCGACCGCAATATGCGCTGGTTTGATCTCCTCAATGGCCGATTTTAAATCACTTAAATTCGGCGGAATACCCAGCGTATCTCTAAAATGAATCGTCACTTTATAGTCCGCTGGCTGGACGGATACCTCGATGCTGCCCCGCTCATAGGCTTGCGCCACATTTTTGAGCATGCTGGCAGACACCTTGCCGCTCCCCCGCATTTTAGAAATGATGACCGAACGACGTTGCTCGATCGGCTTGGAGAGGTTCACCGGAATGTTCAAGTCCTGCTCGAACCGGGATAGCGCCCACGTAGCGGTTTCGGGATAATACTGGTCCAACTGATCCTCCAGTTCCTGCGCCAGCTTGTCTAGCTCAGCCCCTTCGGCTCCGGCAATAGCTTTCATTTCTCGAACATCGTGATAAAAGGACGGCAGATAACCCAGCCAGGCTTCAGCTTTACTCATCGGACTGTCACCGTCCCCAGGACAGCTACCGCTTCCGGTTCGATCCGAAGGCTGTCCGTACTTCCGTTCACGGTCAACACCTCATAGTCGATGACTGCTGGTATGTCCAAAATCACGTTGGCTATCCGGTTATACCGGACCAACGGGTCAGACATTGCCAGGTCTTTCAGATACTGACGAACCCCCTGCTCAATGGCTTCCTGCACGCCATCCATGCCGGCTCCATCGAGCAGCGTAACCTGTACTTCAATATTTACAGGCACTTCAACAGCACCAATAACGGTGACAACCTAACCGACAGGTGCAGCACCTTCCCCCATGCCATCCATGGTCGGATCGATATACTGCTGCACCGATTCCACTACGGAAGGCGTAGGCGATCGCATCTCGTTATCCAACAGCACCACCTTGACGGTGCCCGGACCATCCCATAACGGAAAAGCCTTGGCCTTGCCAACCCCGGCTTTCTCCCTCGCCCATAATTCATACTGATTCCGGTTTGCACTGGTCACAGGACGGGAGATCTTTTCGCGGTATCGGTCATACAACGCTTCATCCGATTCGGTATCTTCGCCTGGCACCCAGAGCTCCATTAGTTCCGCCTTCACCAAACCTTCTACGTATTCCAGCGGAAGCAGCGAGCCGAAACGGCGGTTACCTTCCTTCCCGCTTGTCTCGCATTCCAGCACATATTGACCTGCGTCCAGACGGGTGATGACTTTGTAATTCAGTGGATCCAATGAAAAACGGCTCCCCAAAGGAACGTCCACCGGAGCACCGTTATTACCTGAAAAGTGTCCCAGAAGCTGTGCCTTTGTAGCCTGCTTACGGGTCAGCCCTGACCAGGCAATGCTCCGATCCAAAAATTCGCCCGATGCCGTAGCGGCAAATTTCAGGTTCATGGAGTACCCCAGTTCCATGTACATCTGTGCAAGCTCAGCTGCGGAAGGTGCCAACGCATCGTAGATGATGCTGCCTTCCCTTTTATCCATTCCATCCGGAATACGGTCCATCATCCGCTGCAGAATTGCTTCGTACGTCTGTTCCTCAACCATCCTCTCTCACCTCCTTGATCATATTGAAAGCTCCATACACGCTTCGGACCGTAAATTCCGCAACCGCCTGCTCGCCCGTAAAGGTAATATTCATATCATCCACCGACAATACGCGGTCATCCTGCAGCAGCGCTTCCTTGATATGCCGCTCGATTTCAGCATAGGCCCACAGCGGGTCACGGCCAATGACGGAGTCCAGCTCCTGCCCATAGTTGCTGCTGTAGATCAGATGTTCAAAACGCCGCGTCTGAAGGATTTTTACGACAGCCTGTTTAACGGCCTCAAGACCGTCAATGTGACCGGATATCGTACCTTCCTCCAGGTTCAAGTTATAGGTTAGGCTGGGCTGCTCCAGTGTTTCCACGATCTCGCTACCCGGTTGAAGCGTTCCTCCCTGCGGAATCATGATGGCTTCACCAACCGATCCAGCACGAGATACGTTTGCCCGCCCTGGTAACGAATGAGCAGCACCGTATCACCGATCTCCAGCCCTTTTCGAATCACATATTCCACGCCGCCAATGTTCAACTTGTACTCGGTCATCGATTCTCCGATAACTAAAAAATCCTCCGTCAGGCTGAAACGCTGATCCACGTTCACCTCGAGAGGATGTGTTGATGTGACTGTGCCATACAGCACCGCCATCGGGTTTGTGCTTCCCACGGCGCTGAGACTGGCTTTTTTGATAATATCCAGCATCACTGCTTACACCACCTTCATATTCAGAGACATCGTATGCTTACCATCCGAGAATTTATGCGTACACTCATCGATGAGATACGGCTTCAAGCCCTCTTCTGGAAGATTTA
>JUDZ01008728.1:0-11219 GCA_000812845.1 Stagonosporopsis tanaceti | reverse complement strand
TCGGGTAAATTACACAGAAGAAAGACCGCGGAAAACACAGGACAGGGGTGTAAATAACACCGCGCTTTATCTATTTTACACCGCAATTAAGTGATTTTACACCGCAAATATTAGTGCTTTTACACCGCGTCTTAGTGTTTTTACACAGCACAGGATAGTATTTTTACACAGCACAGGAGAGTGTTTTTACACTGCGTTTAAGTGTTTTTATCTATCGTACAAGAGTGCTTTTTCACCGCGTTGAATGCTTTTCATTAGTCTATTGCGTTCTACCCCAACGTATCCTTTGCTATACCCCCCTTACAACCACTGCTACCAAATTCCCACCTGCACTAGACTGACTTCTCTTTCATCCCCTCACCGTGCCGAGCCACTGGGGTCTTAGCCAACGCCAAAGGACAGGCAAGTCCGTTGGCGTCAGCAAAACAACAGCTGGCAGTTGCAACTATCGGCTAGCTCACCCATGTTGGTGGGGCATGTTCATCAGTTCTACTAAAAGTTAAGATTAATGATATGTACATTACTCTTTTCAAAGGAAACTAGTTCAGGGTAGATAACCTTTGTAAACTATGGCCTAAACTAGCTAAAGTTGCTAAAATGTACTAGAATACTACGTGATGCGTTCTATGTCCAGTGTTTCTGGGATCGTGATTCGTGACTTTGTTGCCCCGGACCTCGGGAAGCCACTCTGAGCTCCGATGCAACTAGCAACTAGTAGATGGCTCCGGCATTAGCGTTTCCTTTCGGACCTTTCCTACAATTGCCCGACAAACGTTCTTGCGACTGGGCTTACACGTAGGTGTTGTTAGCTTGCTCAGAATTACTTGCGTTGTGAACGAAGACTATATATAACTATACAACCTGTGCCTTCTTCTCTTTACTGTCGTTGTCTCTGCTTTGCTAGAGAACGCTTGGTCGATATTACTTACGCCATAAAGGTCTCATTCTGTGCCTTAATCTCTCTAATCAGCTTCTCCAGAGGATGTCTTCCGAAACTCAACCACTGCTGGTAGCACCAAAGCCAGCTAGCGATCCCCAGCCGACCAAGTCATTTTCGTCGGGGACTTTGGGAGATAATGAGTACGGGGCTTTGAACGGCTTCGATAAGAGCTGGACGAAAGATTTTGGGCCAGCATCTACCGTGCCAGAAGAGCGACGAAAGAAAGTTATTATCGTTGGTGGTGGAATCAACGGGATTCAGCAAGCCAGCACTCTTCTTAGAGATGGCTGCGTCGGCCTCAAAGACATACAGATCTTTGACGCCTTAAATGATTACGGAGGTGTTTGGCAAAAGAACAAGTATCCAGGTTGTGCGTGCGATGTTCCCGCAATGATATATACTACATCGTACCACATCAATAAAGGTCAGGATCCTACACTTGGCTGTTTTACGCGTCAGGAGCTAACTGGCTCTAGATTTGACACATTTCTATGCGTAACGCGCAGAAATCCAGGCCTACTACGCCAAATTTGCACACAGCTACCGGCTTGAAAAGTGTACTCAATTCAGCAGCCTGGTTCAGGCTTGTACCTGGGATAACAATCTCATGGTTTGGAATGTGGCTGTCGCCAATCAAACGACCGGAAAAATTGAGCACTGGATTTCTGACATCGTCTGCCAGTGTGTTGGGACACTAGACAGGCCCAAGTGGGGTACGACGCCTGGTCGTGAACAATTTAAAGGCGTCTCCTGGCATACAGCGCACTGGCAAAACTACAATCTAACGGGTAAACGTGTGGCTATCATTGGCTGTGGTCCAAGTGCGGCCCAGATCATTCCGGAAATTGTGGACAAGACCAAGCACCTCACAGTTTACATGCGGACACCGCCCATATGCGTTCCTAGAGGTGATTTCGCCTATTCAGGGTTAGTCCAAAACACCCTAAGCTATCTACTGGGATTTTAACTTTCTCGACAGACTCTTTCGATGGGCGTTGAGAAGGGTGCCACTTTTTGCTTGGCTTCTTCGACTTCGCATGACTCTGCGTATGATGATTAATGGCCGCAAGATGGCAACGGATGGAGACCCATTAAACGACGAAATGACTCACCTTGGAACATCATTCATGGAGTCCCAGATCAAAGATCCCGAACTGCGCAAGATACTACAGCCGGACTCTAAATGTACGTTCTTCAACGGTGGCGCGATTAATTTCTCTCATACCAGCAGGCGTACTGACCCTTGCTCTCAGATTATTGCAAAAGACCACTACATCTTGACAACTTTTACCCCTCACTCGCCAAACCTAACTGTACTGTCTTGCGAGAAGACTTGATAAGATATACCGAGAAAGGAGTCCTGTCGACTGAAAAGACGACAAGAAAAGAGATCGAACGGGAGTTTGATGTCATAATCTTTGGCACAGGATTCAACGTCGCTCAATACCTTGAGCACGAAAGCATCAAAGGTCTGAATGGATTGGATCTGCAAACAAAGTGGCAAGATCATCCCGAAGCTCTGTACGGATTAGCAACCAGCCAGTTTCCGAACATGTTCTACTGCTTTGGCCCCAATTCAGCGCAAGTATGGTCTTCGCAGCAGGATATTTGGGAGCAACAAGCAAGGTTCACCACCAAAGCTGTCAGGCAAATGTTGCAAAAAGAACAAGAAGGGATCAAGTTTGCCATGCACCCGAAGAGGTCAACAGAAGTTACATACAATGCTGCAGTGCAAAGGCTTCAAGCTGGTGTCTTTGTGTGGGCTAAGTCAAGTTGTGTCACCTACTACAAGAATGACGAAGGCTGGAATACATTTACTATGCCATGGACATGGTGGCAATTTAGGAGGATGCTCCACAAAGTCGATTGGACCGAATGGGAAGTTATCGAAAAGCCACTAGAGTTGTTCTAGAAACGCCATTTCCAGAAGACATGTAGAGCTAGACAGATTTACACAATTTACAACAACCTGCGAACTACTGACAGTGCCGCGAACCAGCAAGTTCGCGTGCCAATCTCGATCGTTTCTATCATTCCACCACACTACCACCATACAATCACCTCGAGAACAGCACCGTTCGTGCCTACTCAGAACTAGCGATACGAAATACCCCTAGCCCAATACTAAGCTCCTTTGGGAAATTGTGAAAGTCACTCCAGCCAAACCCCTCAGATACCACTTTACGATCACACTCCAATGCTGTGTAGCATCTCCTGGTGGAATGTACCGGAAAGAATAAGTAAAGGTTCAAACCTTATGTCCCATAATACCAAAATGATCACTAATAGTGACCATGTTCATAGGGAAGTACTTTTGGTCTGTTTTGTATCTTCGGAGTGTGTCATGCGTAATTGAGGCCGAAAAGTCCGCATCCCGACCACAGCCGGCACCACTCGCGGAACACAACGGACGCCGCTCCCGGACCACAACGAGCACCGCGCCCGAACCACAATGAGCACCGCGCCCGAACCGCAACAAGACCCGCCTCTAATACGGTTACGGAGGGCGTAGGTTTTAGGTTGTTTAGTTCTTTTTACAAGACATTTTGTACTCTCGATCCTTGAGATCACCTCAATAGCCATCGTGAAACGAACACAAACTCTCCTCACTCCTCACTAAGATCGTCGAAGTCATCATGTCTGGTACAGAAGCCGTCGGCGAAGAGGAGCGTTACACAATTCAATCAGAGGCGCAAAGAATATTCAAGAACATTGTGAAAGATACCCGACTTAATGTCCCGAAGGATGTCCAAAATCTGACGGAAAAGCTTGATTTTGTTGGGGAGGAGACGGAACCTTTTTACCCAGTACCCTATAAATGCGCAGAAACTCAAGCAGCACTCCTAGGATACATTGGTGTCTTGGGCCTTGCCATCAGTAAGGATCGTTACGAAGTCGAACAGCGTATCGAAGTCGATGTTGCCCATGCTTTACTCAATGGTCTGGGCGCCCTCTTCACCCGACATGAAGGAGAATGGCTCTCCGGCAGCCCGAAAATGATTGACGCCGTCAAACGTTGGGATCATGGCAATACAAGAGAGCTATACCGTCAATTGGCCACAAATATTTACAAAACTAAGGACGGCCAATGGTATTCACTACATGGCAGCATGGACCCGACTCCATTGCTCGAAATGCTCCAAATCCCCCAACACGACGAAGATGATCTTACCTGGGAGGAGATACTCCAGATGTACGCCAAAGTTGTGGGTGAGATAGACTCCGATGTGCTTGATGATTGGTGTAATAACATCTATCGGACGCCTGGAACGGTATGCTTAAGGGAAGAGGCATTCAGGGCCACACCGCATGGGGAGGCTATCAGGGATGAGCCATTCTACAACCTTATCTCGCAGCCATATTACAGACAACCTCCGGCGTCGTGGGACAAAGTAGCTTTTGACTCAGCAGATTACCGACCGTTGTCAGGTGTCAAGGTCCTAGAACTCGCTCGTGCTATTGCTGGCCCAACTATTGGGAAGGTTTGTGCAAGTCTGGGCGCAACAGTCATTCGGGTGTCCTGTTCCAAAAATTCAGAGTTGCCTATCACCCTGATGGAAGGCTGTTTAGGAAAAACAAGTGTCGATATCGACTTGAAAACATTCCTGGGCCGCAAGAAGCTTTTAGAGCTCATCCAGGACGCCGATGTATTCATTGACGGCTATCGTCCAGCAGTTCTCGAGCACCTTGGATTTGGCTGCGATGCAGTTCTAGGCTTAACCGCCAACAGGGAAAAAGGGATTGTGTATTGCCAAGAGAACTGTTATGGTTGGAAGGGCCCATGGAAGGTTCGGCCTGGATGGGCACAAATTGCAGATACGGTGCGCACATTGATCTGCTTTGCATTGAGACTTTTCAGGACTGACAGATTGATCCAATAGGCGACCGGTGTCGGTTACGGTATTGGTGAATTCCACGGCTTCGACGAGCCTCAGATTTTTGCCGGCCCCAATGTCGACTACTTGTATGTATCCTTGTTATCTCTACACTTGACAGGTGGAGGGTAGGTTCCTACGCTAATCTATAATCTAGAACCGGACATGCTGGTGCCGCAGGAATTCTTCACGGGCTTTATTCCCGAGCTCGTGAAGGCGGTTCATACGTCGTGCAGTGCTCTCTGCTTGTTTCCAATCTACAAATGCTCAGCTATGGGAAATATGATGAAGAACAACAAAAGAAACTAAAGGCCCGCAACAAAGACGTCGTTGGCCAAATACGTCACTACGACGAGATCGTTAGTCATGGGAAGAAGCAGCATGCTATCAAAGGTTTCCTGGCTGATCGAGAATTTGAGAGGGCCTTCAAGAAAGAGTATTTCCAGACAACAAGCGGCGAAGTTTGGGGATTGGGCAACATAGATGTAGTTGCTTCACCGCTCAAGTACAAGGCAGAGGGCACTGAGAGCAAGGACCAAGGGATGAGAACGGATTATGCTGTCGAATCTTGTCCCCCAGGGTACCATCTCCCTGAGTGGAAGAGAATGAGGAACATGGACTTTCAATCCATTTGACCGGTCAAGAACGCGCAGTTGCCCAAGACAAGAAGTAGCATTCATTGCTATTGCTGAATGGCTTAATGCCCTGAACTGATGCAGTGATTTCCAAGCTCTCGCTGCATTCTCATCCATATTATGAACATAGTCAACCTGCACGGCGATGAACCGTTTGTACAGATTGGGTGGATTACCAATCAGAGCGCACCGGTCTGTCAAACGGACTTGAGGAACACAGATTGCTCACACAAACATATCTAGTCGCGGAGCCGCTAAGTCTCTCCATTCATGTCTTGTCACCCCGCCATCCCGTAATCAATTCCTGTTCGTAGTGAATGTACCGATCGCGTGTACGCAGCTCCGCGGCTTGCCCGCGCCGTAACATCGATTACTATTGTAACCAGGACCCAGTCGCTCGGCGATAACAGGCCGCGACCACGCCAAAGCCAAACAGCCGCCTATTCAAGTAGTATCAATCCACCCTTGATGCTTGTTCTGTATGTGAAGAGGAAAGAGTGGTAATTACCGGCCTATCTCAATTCATTTCTGCCCGGTGTGGAGTGTCAGCAACGACGTCCGAGTCTGCCCACCTGACGGACACAATCGAACAGTCGGTGCTTAAAATGCCACTGTCCGCCCGGGCTAGGGATTTCCGAGGAAATTCGGAGTTCGGAAACGACAACTCATTCGGACCACTTAATTCGGATCAGTCATGACCAAGTGATTTCCGCATCTATCCTCGGGATGACAGCAAATTATAAACTTCTCTCCGCCCGATTACCACAAATACATTACTCTCTTTCCACATTGTACCGTTTTGAGTCGTGAAGGGCAGTAGAGAGCTGCATTTTGCCTCACGTTCACTTAACTCAACAATCAATTCATAAATCGGAAGGCAAGAGCCTGTGTGTCGCATAATGGCAAGTTGTTGTAAGAGTGGAACAGCTGGACCAGGTATTTAATTCTTCAGTATCTGATTATGGTTGGCACATGATGGAGGCCCCAAGGGCCCAGGGTTTTATTCCTACAACTTGTCAGCGTCGGATTGTGAGAGCAAGTATCTGACCCAGTAAAGACTCCTACGAGCCTCGTGGTGAGGTTACCACAATAGGCCCGATCCACGTATACGATTCGCCGGTGCCTCGAACCAATCTAAAGAAAGGTCTACTGTTGCTACTACCTGATGGCTTTGGCCTTGCTACACATAACCTTATTCTCGCGGACACCTTTGCACAAGAAGAGTGGCATGTTATAGTACCAGATTACTTCGAAGGTCAGCAAGAATTTCTTATTCTGCATGTCTAATAGAGTCACTGTTTACATACGCTACTCTATTCCTTGAACGCTCAAAGCATTCTGTAGGACCTTATCTAATATTCAAACAGGCGACGCGCTACCGATTCAGTATCTGAAGCAACATGAAGTCAGATCACCGGAGGAAGAACCGTGGTCTGAAGAAGATGAGAGGATGATGCGGGATCACGACTTTCCCGCGTGGCTAGAGCGCCATAATCCTCAACGCGTGTCACTATTGCTAAGCGAGCTACTGGCCTATCTATTGCAGCAGTATCCGGACACCACTATCGTTGGAGTGGGGTATTGTTTCGGTGGAAAACATGTATTGAGACTGGCAAAGACATTGTTGAAAGCGGCCGTGTCTTTTCACCCGAGTTTTGTAGAAGCCGATGATATGGATGATATCCAGGCGCCCGTCTACGTTGGATTGGCTAAAGAAGACACCATGGTCCCTGCAACACTTGCCTCAGATCTCCGGGGTTGGTCAGAAGAGCGGTCAAAACATGGGATACCATTCACTCTAGAGATGTACCCAGATGTGGGACATGGTTTTGCAGCGAGGCCAAATCATGGAGACAAAGATGTCAAGTTACAGTACACAAGAGCGCTTCAACACACCATCGCGTTTCTAGCTACAAGTTTGGGCTGATACAGCTTGGCTCTGTTAGACACAAACAGCCACTTGAGGAGACAAGAGCACAAAGCAATTTTCAAGCGCACTCAGGAGGCAGACACCGGATTTTCAAGAGATTCCGGCCTTGTGCTTGTACAGAATGCACATATGTCTAGCTTAATCGTAGTCATAGGATAGAGACCTACGCACACATTCCCTTCAACCCATTTTCTTATGTATCTCGTTTTTGAAGAGAGATGACGATCTTCAAGAGGATATTTGAAATCCCCCAGGTCTTGTGACGTTTCAGTAATAGAGCTGTCTGGTCCAAGATTTGCTGTCTCCCTGTAGGACAGCACAGCGACGGGACCCCAGTCAAACTAAGGATCGATTCCCCACCTTCTTCTACCCATTTCATTTGCTTGGCAGTCTCGTCAGCTGCCAGCTTCTCAAGCTGAATTAAGGGTACACGGAGAGACGTGCAGTTTTCGGGAAGCAAACTTGACATGCAGGAGAGTACGACTCCAGCATGGAATATGAGAAAGGATTGTAGAGGCATCTGGGACGGGTAGTGCCTTACAAGACTGAGAATCTGGGCGCTGTGGTAGATCATCTCTCTCATCCTCCTGGAATCTTCGTTCGCCCACCGGCTCATTCGGATCTTGATTATGTCCCTTTCAGCATCGTCATCGCGAAGGTAAGGGAAAAGCCAATTCATCAGATCGCCGGCGCCATATATGTGTGCGATATGAACCAGTTGCGTGCGGTGCACAAGGCGCTCAATCTCCGATTGCGTGTGAGTACCAATCATAGCCAGAATTGGGACTTTTGTTTGATCAATCGTGTGCACTAACATCTGTTGCCTGTTCTCATAGCCAAAAGGTGTGGCTAGGTTTTCCAGAGGGAATGATCTAGTCTGCTTCTCCGCGAGTATCATACCAAGAAATATCAGTACCGTTATCAACAGGTGCTCTTCACTAAGAGTGTCGGTTGGGTTCGGGCTACCATCAAAAAATAACGCCAGTTTTGTTTGCAAAGGTGAGACTGGAGGGGCTCGTTGGGACCATGGATGCAAGCTCGCCCAAACTTCAGCGCTCTCAGATTCCCAATGCTCCTTTGAGCCTGGAAGATTGAGGTTTAAGTCTGCAAAACTGAGAAACGGACGAGTGTTGTGAAGGTAGGCCGCAGATATATCGTACTGGAACACTGCCCATGCCAGACGCCGAGAAGATTCGGCGCAGATGTATTCCTGCCAGCTCTCCTTGACTGTGGCTCCCAAAGGTACATGGTTCATACTTTCGGAACGAAATAGCCCCATACATTTTGCATGGTAAATCAAATTATAGCGTGATGACTCGCTAAGTTCAAACAAGCGCTCGCTTCCACTAGAGTATCCATCTGCAATCATTACATATTAGTGTATTGTCAATGCATTCGTTTTGGCTAAGCACTCACGGGTCCCTTGCAGTAGTTGAGCCACTAGATATGACTGCGTCCGAACAAAACGGTGATCGTGTTCAGCCATGAATACCAAAAGACGACGATTCAGCTCGGATAACACGATAGAAAACGCTTGAGATCCAGGTAATTGTGTGTAGCACACTCCAATGCAAATCATTGCTATCGTGACGACGAGGTTCTTTCCTGGGTCAAAGGTTGGCTGATGAATGACTGAGAGCATTGGCTGGAAATAAGCGAAATACAGGTCAATGCACTGGTCTAACTCATCTTTGGAAGGGAAGTGTTCCAAGTCAAGAGTCTGCAATGTATTATCCTCGAATGGAAGCCGTAGGCATCGTTGTAGAGCATCCCAAGTCATGTCGGTCATTGGCATCAGATCAAAGTACCGCCCGCGTGATTGCGACAACTCCTGTTGATGAAATTCTAGGCGAGGGAGAACGATATGCTTCAGCGGAGGTCGAGGGCTTTCCAAAGGCCAAGGATCTCCATGACCGCTCTTGTCTTGTGGCTGCGGAATCAGGAGCCCACGTAGCGGTGCCCCATCGCCAAGATCATCACTCCCTGCTGCCATTGTTGCTGTTCGAGGCGAAGTTTGGGGAGCAGATATCAGTAATAGCTGAGATGGCAAATTTTCGCTGCCGTCTCCGATGTCTAGAGACGAATTCGGCTGGTGGTACTCTGAGCCGCTGCTTTCAAACATCCAGTCGAAACTGGTACTGAGGCCAAGATTGTCAAAAGGCATGAACATCAGATCCGAGCTCAAGCTCCCCTGTTCGTTTGTCTCCTGATCCACGGTTGCCGCCAGGCCTGCCTTTGACGAGCAGAAGTCGAATCCATTCTGATCTAGGATAGGCTCCGTTGACTGGATTGCGCTAGCTGGCGGGGTAACGACGGAGCCTTCGTAGCTGAAAGAGGACGATTGCGGCAGTCGTTGAGCTGGGGCAGGACTGTTTTGCTCGGCGCTAGTGGACGACGGCTGATTAGTATTCTCATGCATGGTTCCTGCATCGCCTTCAAAGCTGCAGACAAGATTTCTTCGTGCACAGGATGAACATTTTGGTCGTTCTCCATTGCAGCGTGTCTTAGATTTTGCGCAACACTGGCAGGCCTTTCTCCGTGTGGTAGGTGGCGGGCGATGTGCATCGTGAAGATGCATGTGCCTTGACAAGACGTCTTTGCGATCAAACGGCCGATGGCATATAATACAATGGTATCGAGCATGCTTCGACGAATGATGGCCGACGTGCTGTGTGCCAGTGGACATGGCCTCGATTCGCAAATAAACGAGATTGGTGGCAGAAGACGCGGGTGGGCGTGAACGGTCCAGAAGCATGGTCAGGAAAGCGCAGCAAAGACGAGCAGGATAACATTACCTCGGTTTTGCACACCAATGAAGCGAAAGCGGGGAAGAACTTCGCTACTGGTAATGTTCCCCACTCCTCGCTAGACTCTGCTGCGTTGATCTTACAGACAATCTTTATAGCATTTACAACCCAGCTCTTATCGCTAATTGCACCTCTATACACGCTGTTATTAGAATACTACATCTCTTTTAGGTTCTTCTTATATCTTTGCAGCAAGCCTCTACTTATTTAGATAGATTTATATACTAATAAATTCATTCTATATTGTTTAAAAAAAGCGTTTAAATAGTAGAATATACTCTATAGTACTTAGGCTAGCAAATAAGATTGCTAAGACTTTTCTAAGAGTTATAATATCTAAACTAAGACTAGTCTAAATTAGGAAATTTATAGCTTATTTTAAAGTACTAGTTAATACGCTTCTATTAAATAGTATATTATATAGATCTATCTCTATTAGATTAAAAGTTATCTTATAATGTTGTTTTCTAAGGTTGTAGTTATAGTTAATATTAGGTTATTACTAAAGCAAAACCTTGTTTTACTTCTTACTTTCTTAATAGCTACTATAATAAAAAGGTATTATATTATAAAATTATAGAATAGAATACTAGCTTTTAAACAAGCTATAAATTACGTAATTTAGACTATAGTATTAAGAGATATTTAAAAATCTTTATATATAACTTTATTTACTACTTTAATAGTACTACCTTATAAGTTCTTAATAGTAAAAAAATAAGTCTTTAGCTATATATACTTTTAAAAATTAGTAGTTCTAGTATATTATATACTATTAAAAAGAAAAAATATAGTAATAAATAAGTATTCTAATATATATATATCTTACTAAAGTAGAAAAAAAAAAGCTTTTTAAAGTATATTTAGATAATTTTAAGAAAAAACTACTATTAAATTAAACCTATTACTTAGAATCTATATATACTAAAAAGTATTAGAGAAATAATTAACTAGCTCTAGACTAAGAAAAATATTTAGACTATATTCTATAAGGTTATAGTAAGAGTATATTAGTATAAAGCTTATTAAAAG
>JUDZ01008727.1:0-11215 GCA_000812845.1 Stagonosporopsis tanaceti | reverse complement strand
TGAGAAGATCCTCGGTTCGATTCCGAGAATGGGCACATTTTTTTCTGCTCATCAACCAGCCCCCTCTTCTGCGCTCTTCTGGGCCCTAGTTTTTGGTCTTTTGCACCTAAGTTTCGTGCGTTGATTTTGCTGTTCTTCGTACCTCAACCCTATTATGTTTTCGCAGACCAGAAGCGCCTTCCCGGACCTGGGTCAGGGGCTGGGCTGAACAACGCCTTGGGTTTGTCAATCCCAGAAATGGATGGGCTTACTGCGCCATGCTTTCGACCGAAGACGCTCAATCGATCTCAGCTCGATTTTGGCCTTGTTAGCACGGCATGGGCATGAGCTAGGCATTTCAGGTACTAACATACTTCACGAAGAAAGCGGGCTGGGGTCGTACAGTGGCTAATCGAGGTAATAGTCTGGGTAATGTTACTCATGTTCTATAGTCCATGTAAGATGCAGCTTTCGTTGAGCAGAGGAGTATAGGTAGCAACTGTATGAATTACTGCAGGATATGTCGTGTTTGACTCCACTCCATGTCTGCAGCCGCAACTGTAGTTTCGATACGTTGATCGGGAAAGAGAGACTGCGAAGGGAACACAGGAAAGGAAAAGATATGGCGGGGGTGTTGCCAACGTCCAGGCCCAAGACGCTCACCCCTTAGATAATAAATACCTTGGAGCGCAGTATTGCATGATTAGATGCACTCGAGACGACGACTCAACTCACGGGGACCGATAATATGTATGGTACTCTGTAAATTTAGCTCCTAGATGTCGAGCAAGCAAAAGCTCGACAATCATACTATGTCACCAGGCCGCTGCGACGGACCAGAGTATTCCTCTGACTTAACTATAGGGCGTTCGGTATATGAGGTCCGAGTGGAGGAAAATTGACCTGCATGGACAAGTCGTCTGACAGTCGCGAACTCGTCTCTGCTGGCAGTTGGGAGAATAGGCCGTACCTCCGCGATTCGTGATGTGATACATACGAAACGATCAGCGCGGATATAGGCCTATTTGCAGGACTTCTGCTATCCCTGGAGTTTGATGAGCATTAGTGAGTGACATGAGATATGTCGGGTGAACATAGATATCGAGAATAAGGCTTGAGTTGAGTACGATGAATGGTAGTGGATGGCACGGCACCGTTGAGGTTCATGTCACCAATAAATGTTGTGTCAGCAGAGTTGAAGATATGTCTTGATTGTCTAACAAGTCGCTTGATGCGCGATCTCATCCATCCAACCCTTTCTTACCCTACCATATGAAATCGTACCGATCCCAGTCCAAGCAAGTCGAACCAACACCCGCCGTGAGACCCTATGCTGTATATACGCGAACCCAGCAATGCAACGCCGACCCATGAGCTGCCGTTCGATTCGCGCCTGCGGTCCAATCAAGAACAAAAAAAATGAACAATGCTGAAATCATGCGCCGGCACGCCCTCGCAGTGCAAATCATGATTCTCGTTATCCACGTTTGCCCCGTCCACGCTTCAGGAATTAGGACAAAAACGCGTACTAAACTGTGCAGAGACTTTAAGAAGCCCGCAACTAAGTGTTCTTAGACTGAGCGTGCTGTCCGTTGAGCCACTCCAGCACACTCTCATAACACAGCACAAACTGGCGCAGGGACTGCACCATACTGAGGCGCTGTAATCGGAACTCCTCGACCGTCTTCTCGATGAGGTCGAGATCTTGCTTTGTGATCCACTCACCGTTCTCACGACGGTTGGGCGAGCCAGAATCAACGTCCATGGGTGTAGCTTGTCGGCCAGTGCCTGCCAGACGTTGACGCTTGAGCATGTCGAGTACCGAGTCGACGGTACAGAAGGTGCCGGTGCGACCACAACCGGCAGAGCAGTGGACAATGACGGGGCGGCTATTAGCTGGCTCGGGCTTGTCGGGCGAATTGATCCCATTCACGGAGCGCACGACGGCGTCAGTCTGCTCAATAAGACCGAGGAGGTGAGTCGGATGTGCTGGCGCGCCGAAGTCGGGCCAGTTAGAGTATTGGAGCTGTGTAATCTCGCGCATGCGCTCAAAAGGCTCATCGTCATTTGAAAGTGTGAATTTGCGCACTGTGACGTACGGCTTTTCAGATGCAGGAGATGCGGTGGTTGCGTTGTCCTTGGGATCAGGAAAGAATGATGTCTTCGGTTGCGAGGCTGTCGACTTTCTTTGCCCGAGAGACGGCCTGTGTGAGTGTGAACGCTCCTTGTGACTGTAGATCTTAGATGGCTCCAGGGAAGCACGGTGCTCCCCGAGCTGCTTCAGGTGCAGGTTGCCAAAGTGCCTCTCAGACCAGTAGTTGTGTGCCTTGACCTGCCCGCCCTCTTGCTCGGCAGTAAGCATGACGATGACACGAACGTCCTGCTGCCAGACAACATTCCAGAAATCCTGAAGTAGAGTTAGCCGTGACCAAGTGATCTGGCGTTGTTCAAGACTTACTTTGAAGGTAGCGGGGATTGGACCCTGCGTCGCAATGTAACGCTTATTCGAGTAGGCGGCTTGGACATGATTGGCGTTAATGTAATCACAAGATCCATCTTCGCAACCCCCGAGTTTGACACGAGTATGCTCGTACGGCCAAATGTTGTTGTATCGGTTCTTGGAGCCCTTCTCGATACCAGCGATCTGGATGTTCTTTGGGGTATCCTTCGGCCCGCCCGGTGTACCGCTTCCGTAGATGACTTTACCAGAAAGCGCCTCTTGCATGCGCTTTTGTTCCTTCTTCTCGATATGTAGGAACTTGTCGGAGACACGCTTGCCTGCGTCCTTGTCGTCTGCTGCATGCTGAAGCCACTGGGGAACTTCTTTCTTGGCAGAATCGGTCATAGATGCAGGCTTATTCACAGGCATTTGGCCAACACCACCAATGAGGTCCATGTTCTGTCGAATGTTCCCAAAGAAAGGATTCGCAGCGTTCTGTGTAGCGGGCATGGGGCAACCACCAATGACGGGTGCAACTGCAGGCCGGCCAAGGTCCAACTTAAGGGAATTCTTCGACCCTGCAGATGGGGTCGGGCTGTGCGAACTCGCGTGTGAGATCCAGTTGGGAAATTTCTGTGCAAACTCTTGGAACCCTCCGCGGATGATGAAAGTGCTGCCATTCCAGCCATCGCTCGTGAACTTCTTCAGGGTGTGGATGCAGGTGGCAGCATCTTTTAGCTGCGACGAGTTGGAGTCGTACACTATTATGTGCTTGCTGTTTCTCCACTTCTCAAACCTTTGCCTTTGTTCATCGTCCTTGAACGTCTCTGCCAACTTCTGTACATTAAACGAGGCTCGCTTGAGTAGGGTCGTAGGTATGCAAAGACTTAATGCACCTGCGATGCGAGCTTTGGCGTATTGTGTTGACACTCGTAGGTCGAGAAGCAGTACCTCTTCAACGGCAGACTCGAGGATGTTAAGGACGTACTGGGGTGTTGCCATTGTTGGTCCGTCGGCATTGCTTTCTTCGTTTATGTTGGCAGGTAGTGTCTCTGCACGCATCGACGCGTGATGCGAAGATCGTGCGGGCGGCAGCGAAGGTCGAGGCGGACGGATCTCATCAAACTCGGCTATCGCATCGGTGCGACCGAAGCCTTCGAAGGACGCAGGCGAGTTTCTCCGAGGTCGGTCAGGGAACATTGACGACTCGGTGGAGAGCATGCGTTTCGGAGAGCGTGGCTTGGGAGACTTTGGTGACGAATCGCTGCTGCCATCGTGGTTTTCGACAGTGGGTCGTGCAGTCTCCTTCAGCGACTGTGGAGACATGGGCGGCTTGTAGGACCCTGTCAGTGGGCCCTTGGTAGGGACTGCGGCGGAGAAGGAGCCGAAGTCGAAGTTGCCTAGAGCGAAGCCCTTTGCATTCTCTGAAGCTTTCCGGAACTGCTCAAACTCTGGGTTCTGCTCGACGGGAATCATCTGAGGCGACGCGGCGGCGGTCGAGCGGACGTCCGATGTGGGCGGGCTCCAGTTGCCGCGGATGTGCTGTGCGGCGCTGGAGGAGAAGTGGTCGCCATTGACGGTTAGACCGAAGTAATTAGGGCTCGGTGTGCCGGGTGTTTTGCTGTTGTGCGCAACATGGCTGGGTGTTTTGGCAATGCCGTTCATGCGGGGCGCGAGGGGTTGAGCGTTGGCTCTCGGCAGTGTGGTACTTGGCTTCGTCATGGGCGTCGATCTGACGGGGCGCTGTGCAGAATGGGAAGTACCTCGCGGCCTGGAAGAGACAACTGGTGAAGACATGATGGCGGCGTGGTAAGAGCACCTGGAGAGGGCGTCGACGTAGCAGGTGTGGCTCTAGCGGCAGCGCAGGGGCGTAGTAGGCAATAGGTACATGAAATATGGGGCTTCCGTGGCGGCGCCGGTGTGGTTGGCGTCAGGTGCGGTCGATTCGAAGAACACGGCAATTTCCCGTATGATGTCACCGGTCGGTCTGACAAACAGGCAAATCAGGGCCCGGACGGCGCAGCCACAACGCGCAGACTCAGCTTTCGCCGAAAGCTGCTGAGGAATGCCGTAGATGTCTGAGGCCGGACGAAGAGTTCGCTGCGTGACCACGGCGATAGGACAGCCCGTTGCGTGTTTCTAGACCTGATGCTGCGACCAATTGCGTATGATGCGGTAATGGGCGGGCTCGCTAACAAGCAGGGTCCGCACTGGGAAGGTCCCCTGAGACCAACCGCGACGGTAGGGCTGAAGAATGCCAACGGCGGCGGAAGTTCGAGCGGAGAGGAGACGGGGGCGGAAAGTGCTAGTGATCGAACTGAACAGTGTAACTTTGGGATAGAAAGGGAGCGGCGGATCGAGAAGTTCTTAAGAAATCGGGCAACGTAGGACTAGTGTTCCGTTTCCAAGAAAATAAGAGCGGTAGCAGGCCAGGCCTGGAACTGACAATCGTCAGCTGCCCGCCCTATCAGAGCAGCTCTTCCCGTTCGATTGCGACATCAACCCGTTAGGGCGAGACAAGGCACACGAGTGACTTCGCCGCGACTTCTTGTGCTCCACCACTCAGTTCTGACCTTGCAGCGTGTGGCGGTCACACACTGTCGCTTTGACAACTCACGAGTATTTGCGGACCATCTGACCAGCGTGGGCCGGGGTGCCTAGAGGCGCAAACCTGCTGTGGCTTGTCTACGACTGAGCTGGGCCTCAAGCGCTGAGGCGAAACACCTCTGACGATCCGTGATCCTGCGTTGTGCTGATCGACTTGCTCCGAGATTGATTCGAAGTCCATCATGCTGATTCTAGCCATAACGCCGTCGTTGCGCGGGGAGAGGTTCTTGTGTACATAGTGCGCACCCTCGGCCAAAGCCCGGTCGCGGACTTGATGCTTGAAGAGTTCACACAACGGTTGATCATGGACTGGACCCGCTTGTCGTGTGCCCGGTTGGGCTCCCTCAAATGGTGACCGCCTTCTTCAAGCTGGGACCGGTTGCCGGCCAATCGTTACTGAGTGCAGATCTACTTGATTCATGCTGGACCAGGGGCGGCTATCTGGTGAGCACTGGCTCACGGTTCTCGGCATCAGATCCGACATTCGCTGGTGACATCGTCAAGTAACCACACTTTGTGAAAGTCGTCGTGGTGTTCAGCCGAGCCAAGAGCCCATTTGCTGGAACGCCATCAATTCTTGCCGGAGGCTCTGTCCCTGCGGAACAAACCAGTTTAGCTCGCCAACGCATTACACAAAGACTTGATTGTTGGACATTACGAACGGGCCGTTGAAAGGTCCTCGTGGCCTTCTAGTGCGCTTCACGATGGAGTAGGTCCGAGATATGGAAATGTGCCTTGATTCCAGATGTGAAAGTCGGAAAATGGCATGACAATCCATTGGTCTCCG
Organism: Stagonosporopsis tanaceti; assembly: GCA_000812845.1. Classification (NCBI taxonomy): domain Eukaryota; kingdom Fungi; phylum Ascomycota; class Dothideomycetes; order Pleosporales; family Didymellaceae; genus Stagonosporopsis; species Stagonosporopsis tanaceti. Next base: position 5,402 of record JUDZ01008727.1, on the reverse strand, counting down.
CAGTGTTCCGTACGTTCTGGACAGGGGTGTACTTGTTGCAGTCGTCGCAAAGTTCACGATGCCGAGACGTGTGAGCAGGGGGGTTATTTTGGACTGCAATGAAGGAAGTTTGCGAAGGAAGTTTGCGAAGGAAGTTTGCCCCGAGCGAATGGGCAGCAAGTGCGGTGCTATGAAAACAGCCAATGCAGCGATAACCACTTTATGGTGAGATCGAAGGTGTTCGACGGAGTCTGCACTATTTTCTGTTTGCAGAACGCCGTGGGATGTTTTTACGTATGACTTCGTATCGAATGAAGATGTTTGTTGAACATCTGGATCCAGAGGAAGATGAGCGAAAGGTACGAGGCGATCATGCCCAAGCAATGTTTCTGAAGCCTCTGCCATAAGCAAAGAACCCGTGATTGGAATTAGAATTGATCCGAATACAACTAGGATTGAAGCAATATTCAGTCGCTAGATTCGTGATATAATGTACATTTATGTGTGCCGGATGCTCTTGATGTGTGCAGGATGCTCCTTCCACGATTCTCCTACGCCCACGTGTTTTCGCGTGTCGCCTAGAGCCCCGCCAACGCGTCTCTCCAGCTCCAACTGCAACTCCGTACTCTGGACAAACTTCAGTCGGTCACATCCCACGAAAACCGTCACTTGCTATGTCGCGCAATGAGTCGCCGCTTGTGCGCGATGTACCCGACGAAGAATCCTACACGCACGTCCATCGCGCTTTGCTCCAGTCCTTTTTCACGCATGGAGCGATGACAGTGGACAAGCTGAAGCCGGTGCTTGCAGCGATTATGACTGCACACAGTCAGCCTACCTTCTGAACACAAGACCTGCCTACTGACACACCCTGAAGATCCAGACCGCCCCTTCCCTGTTGGCGACGTAACACAATCCGGCTTCATAACGCCCATAATCCAAACCATCAACGCACGCCTTGAGCCATACGACTTCGAAATTCGACACTCGCGCCACCAACAAACCAAGGAAACTATCTATGCGCTGGTAAACAAAACCTCAGACGCCATGACACAGCTAGCAACCCGCTTCTCCGCGAGCGAACTAGCGTTCATTCGCCGCCTGCTGGACACCATGTTCGAGACAAACAACACGCACTCGCGCGAGACTATGGCGGTGAAGCAAATGGAGGCAAGCCAGCTCGCGCGTCCGCGACGGAACAGACAGTCCCAAGCTGCGAGTCTGGCCGACGAAGATGGGCAGACCCAGGCAGCAGATCCAGGAATCACGATTGCTGAGGCTGATGCTGTGCTCGACGCACTGGTAGCAGATGGGTTCCTGCAGCTCTCAAACGCGCGGTACTACTCCCTTGCGCCGCGGGCGCTGATGGAGTTGGACGCTTATCTCAAAGAGACGTACAATGAGACCGCTGAAGCAGAGGACGATGAGCCCAGCATACGCATTCGAGATTGTGAAGGGTGCAGAGAGATCGTTACGTTTGGCATCCGCTGTAACAACCGCGAGTGCAACGTCCGCTGGCACGATCGCTGCGCGAACCAGTACTACAGTGGGAGGAGCGCGGACGCAAAGAAGTGTCCGCAGTGTAAGACGGTCTGCGGTGGAAATGTATACGTGGGTGAGCGAGCAGACAGGGTGCCACAGCGAAACAGTTCGGGCGGTGGGAGGAGAAACGAAGAAGAAGAGATAGATGAGGATGAAGAGGAGTAATGATACCCAGAGCGACGTCGCGAGTGGAGTTTTGCAATCATGTTCGCGAAGTCGAATGCATTATACCCCGTTTTCCACTTCTCGTCTCGTGCAAATGCGGCAGAAGCAAGATCATATATACAAGCACCAAGCAACCCTTTCAGGCGTTCACGCACTTAGTGTGCGCCGTTCGTCTTCGCCTTGTTCGCCCTGCGCTCCGCAACCGCAGCAGCGAGATCCTCGAGCACGCCAACCGTGGTCTCCCAGTCAATGCAAGCATCAGTGATGGAGACGCCCTTCTTCAGGCCGCTGGGACCCTCCGCAGGAACCTTCTGGTTGCCCTCGTTGATGTTGGACTCGATCATCACGCCGACGATGCCGGTCTCGCCGTTGCGGATCTGGTCAGCCACGTCCTTGGCGACCTTGGGCTGGTTGCGATGGTCTTTGTTGGAGTTGCCTGAGCGCGCGTTAGTACACAACCACACATATTGTTGGGTTGTTGTGCTGATGGGGAACGTACCGTGAGAGCAGTCAACCATCATGACCTCGGGCAGGTTCTTCTTCCTTAGCGACTCGCGCACAGTCTTAATGCTTGCGCTGTCGAAGTTTGTGCCCTTGGATCCGCCACGCAGGATCACGAAGCAGTGCTCGTTGCCGCTTGTGCGGGTAATGGCGGCGAGACCCTGCTTGGTGACACCCATGAAGTGGTGCTTTGCGGCAGCGCTGCCAATGGCGTCGACAGCGACTGTGAGACCGCCGTCGGTGCCGTTCTTGAAACCGATGGGGAAGGACAGACCGGAGGCAAGCTCGCGGTGCAATTGCGACTCTGTTGTGCGCGCGCCAATGGCGCCCAGGGAGATCAGGTCTGCGAGAAACTGGGGAGAAATGGTGTCGAGCATCTCGGAGGCAATGGGCATGCCAGAAGAGGTGAGATCGACGAAGAGCTTGCGGGAGATGCGCAGGCCCTTGTTGATCTGGAAAGACTCGTCGATGTCGGGGTCGTTGATCAGGCCCTTCCAACCGACTGTTGTGCGGGGCTTTTCGAGGTAGGCGCGCATAATGACGCAGATGTTGTCTTGCAGCTTGTCGGCGAGGGCCTTGAGGCGCTGGCAGTACTCGAGGGCCAGCTCGGGGTCGTGCAGCGAGCAGGGGCCGACCATAACCAGGAGACGGTCATCCTGTTGTGTGATGATTTGGACAGCCTCTTTGCGACCGCGGACGACTGTCTTCTCGGAGACTGGTGTGATGGGGACTTCGGCGGCGAGGAGCTGGGGAGGGATCAGAGGGTCATAGCCAAGGACTGAGACGCAATGTCAGTGTTAAGCTTTAATATGGAGCGGCTATTTGGCATACCGCGCACGTCGTCGCTCTGCTCGGTCGAGTTGAAGGTAGGCATATCTCCGGCCAGTGTAGGGTTCTTGAGATCTGCGTCGGCGAAAGCCATGGAAGGTCTCTACTTCTTATAGCTAGTCAGAACCGCGCCCTATTGTCGAACGACAGGGTTCGGCGTTGGCTTTACTCACAACGGGTGGTTAAGCGATCAGGAACAGCGGTCAGGCTATGTGCTGAGCGCAAGCTATACAGCGCCACGTAGGAACGTGCTATGTGAGGGGCAATGCGTTGAGTACAATTGGATGCTGACAGAGAGGCCCGGTACCAATTGATTGAGACGTAGCAGGTGTGTACAAAGGGATGTCCGAGGTCGGAAGTATGAAGGTGATGTGTAGGCGTTCACGAGTTATAAGTCACCTCAATCTGGATAGAGTCATAATATATAATCCAAATATTCCGAGAGGCTCCTCCGAAAATGTTTGAGTGGGGCGGCTGTGGCTAATCGATAGACTTAGCGTACGGCCCTGCATTCCACACAGACGATCAATGCGCGAGGTTGCCAGGAGCACGCTCACCGCTGGCTATTAATGGCTGTGCCTTCGCCTGCATGTTCTTCAGCAGTTCTCGCTTTTGCCGTGTGGACGGATGCAAGGATGGACCTCCGCATGAGTGCGGTAAGCTAGCCATCGAAGGTACAGTCCACAGTCGGTCGTTCGTGCCAACCTCAGGCTGGGTCACCACTGCCACCACATCCATGTGACCACAGCCGCAACCATCGTCAAAATGGACGCCCAGCTGGGCGAGCTGCATTCAGCTGCACATGCGCTCCGCCTGAGACCGCCCGCGCCGAGCGAAGGGAAGTGATAAACCTCTGATTTCTGGACTGTTATTTTCGTACACGGGACGCGGGTACGGGCTATCCCTTGACCCTGCCGTGGACCAAGTAGCGCCATCATAGCTTCCACAAGACCTATCGTCACTTTGCACGGCGGCGCCGAACTGCAACAACGGCGCGAGGGACACCTCCCCCACAGGATTCGCGAGCGATCAGACAGGCGCGCGACACCTCCGACTGGGCCGCGCGGGAGAGAATTCATGCAACACCTGAAACAGGGCCACAGTACCTACTGCAACTGCCCCTGATTGTCCAGCCCATCAGCATCTGCTTCAAAACAAATGAGTGCGCCACATCTGTCGCTGCTTCGAGCATTCCCCGCAGTCTGAAGGCACCTGTGCGCCGCTGGAGCCATTTCACTGCTGCCTCGCCCGCACGTTGATCGTGTCTATCTCTCCTAATCTCTTTTGATCGCTCTGACATCACACCCACAATGTTTCAATTTCAAACGTTGCCCACCAAGCGGCGGCGAGACGACGACTCGGACTCGGAAGACGAGCCCAACCTCAAGGTGTGTAGACAGTCGACAAGCGCATCGCAGCAACAGCAACCTGACAGGCCGCAGAAATCCCGGCCATTGTACTTTGCACAGCTCGACCGTGGATTTGGGCAGTCACCATTACATATCAACGTCCGGCCCTCGCTGCCACCTTCGCCGCCAGCAACATCACACGCCGACACACTGACACCAGCGCTTGGTCAAACACAGCAACACACGTGGGGCGGGCCGGTTCAGTCCTCACAATGGACTGACATGGACTACAGTATGGACATGGACGAGGACGACAGCCAGAGCGATGTGCGCAGCCAACCACCAGAATCACCATTCGGCGGGCAGTTCTTCCGACCACCCACACTCAACCCGTCTTCTTCAGTACTCTCCGATCATAGCAGCACCGGGCGAGTACCAACCCCCATACATCCTACCTTTAACAGAGGAGGCATGAACGGACTCGGGTACCCCACAAGCGGTGCAGCAGGCGGCGTAACAAGCAACGCGTTGCCACCACTACCTGGCCTCACAGTGCGCAAGAACAGACAAGAGCAGTCCAACGACCGGAGCCGCCGTATGCCCTCGCCCATATCCGAAGATGAAGACATTCCCGACACGCCCACTGCACTGACGCAATCGCAACTCTCGCGACTTAGTTTCTCGCACGCGACCGCAGACGAGATGGACACCGAGGCCAGCCCAACGCTCGCACTGCCTCCCACGCCGAGGGGTAGGAAACGCAGCGGCGCGCTGACAGGAACACCCGGACGCTTCAGCATGGGGTACCGAGACGACTGCGAGAAGTGCAGACAGAGGCTTCCTGGGCACTATTCGCATTTCTTGCCGTAGAGATACAGACATATGGTGCTGTTTTGAGACTTACATGACTACGACTTAGATTTCCTTCAGCATTCGGCGTTTGGCATTACATCGCGGCGCCGGCGTGCGCAGGGAACCGGTACATAGTATCAGGGCACGGAGCATGGTGTTTGTTTCCTTTGGGCATATTTATGTAAT